>JAAGAY010142356.1:76156-116717 GCA_011801015.1 Ardeotis arabs
GGCCTGTTGTGACAGGATGAGGGGTAATGGTTTTAAAATAGAGGGAGGTAGATTTAGATTGGATATTAGGAAAAAATTTTTCACAATGACAGTTGTAGAGCACTGGAACAGGTTGCCCAGAGAGGTGGTGGATGCCCCATCCCTGGAAGCACTCAAGGCCAGGTTGGATGAGGCTCTGAGCAACCTGATCTAGTGGGGGATGTCCCTGCTCCTTGCAGGGGGGTTGGACTAGATGACCTTTGAAGGTCCCTTCCAACCCTAACCATTCTATGATTCTATGATTCTATGAAAAAAAAATCAGACAGTCATTATCAATTTGAAAACTGTTAATGGTCTTTGTCTGAGGATGGAAAACAGAATTAGCCAATGAAAAAGTATGTCAGCAAAATTATCCTTAAGTGTAATTTATAATTTACTGAAGTTGCCCATTTCAGTTTTTAAAGATTAAATCCTACTGTTTTAATGTTGTTCCTTCATTATTACTTCCCAGCACCTCACATACACTACATGTATTTAACTGGGGACTTGCCATAACGCTACATAGCTTTCCCATCTGGGTTATCCCTCATGGGCACTTTAGATATGTGCTGTTAATTCTGTTGAGATCCATCCTTTAGTTATCCCACGCTAAGCAAGTGTGTTGCCACTTGGTTTTAAACTCACATTTCATGAACACTACAACCAGAATGCCAAATAAAATAGAAAATATACTGAGTAATCTTCAGTAGGACTCAAAGGCAAACTTAAATAAAAAATAAAGAGGTATAGAAGGAATAGAGCTTGCCCTTTCTGGATTTCCACAACTATTCCTTCCCACACTTTGCTCTGTGATCCACTTACCTGTCTTCCTGTCCTTTGTTTTTTAGAAGAAGAATATGAAAGGAGCAGATTCTGCAATGGGTCTGGTAGAGGAAGTTCCAAATCTGACTGGTTGGAAGGTGAAGTTGACAGTTTTGAAGAGAACTACACAATGTGATTGCTTACAATAGCAGGAAATTCAGAAAGTCTCTTCTTACCACATGATAAATGTTCCTAAGCCTCTCCTCAAAATACAGCGACATTTGCTACAAAAATGCCAGGCAAGAATCTCCTGTTCCTGTGTTAAGTGTCTGACATGGGATTGTTCCTTGATGTGCAGGGGAATCCTCCAGAAAGAGACCTGACTGTCTAGCTTAGGGGCTAAAATTTAGGGTTATGGGAATCTCCCTTTGGAGTCCTTTCAAGTTATCTCCCTGTCTTCATTAACTTTTTAGGAAACTTAGGCTCTTGTTTTGGAAGGCTATTTTGCTAGAAGTGGTGTATGAGCAAGCTATGTTTGTAAGCCAGGCTGACTGGATTTCATTCTAGATTATCTGTATTTAAGAGATGGTTTGGTATTGCTGTATTAATTCCTAAAGTCCATACTTTTCTCGTTTGTCTTTTCAGCCTTATCACATCCAAATCTTATTTTCTCAGCAGATCAAATATATTCTGAAATTCACTTGATAGAATCTTTTTCTTCCCTTTGTAGTACTCAGGTGCTTTAACATCTCAATAAAAGACCAACCTTACAGCTGTTGGTAACAAACTCAAAGTTTTCAGGCAGAAGATCATGACCTGACTATTCTTGTGATGAGTGCTGTAGGATCCAGTTGTTACGCAGAAGATTTAGTTAATCTCTAGCTGCAGAAAGAAATACTGCTGTGTCAGTGTTTCAAAGGCTGGATTCCTCCTCCAGATTTGTGACTAGGCCTCCCGTGTTTGGTGAAGAGAGGTGCAACATGGAGAAGGATCTGAGCAGGTGCCATTTAAACCAGATAATATAACAAAGCAAGCACAAGGGCATCTCATTGCCATCTCAAGGGCCATAATCTTGGCCTCTATCTGGAGATCGTCTCCTTAGGATAGGTGTCCATACTGAGCCATGCAGGTACTTTAGCAACACGCGTTGTTTGCTTTCATGAGAAAAAGTAGAAGGGTGAAAGGGTACTTTATAAGCAAGGACCTATTGGCTGGAATTCCCTTCTGCAGTGTTTTAAAGTGATTTATTGCTGTTGCTGCAGGCAGAGTGCTGTGACAGGTTGCAGGTTACCCTGAATTTGCCCATCCCCTTGTGAAAGTTGTGTTACTGAAAAGGACCCAGGATCCCAGAAGCCAGATTGCTCAAGCTGGACCTTGGCCATTTTGATTGCAGTACTTACTGTGAACAGGGACAGCCCTGGCTTGTGCTTGCTGCAGCAAGATGGTGTCTATGTTTTGTACTGAGGATGTAGATGAATTAGGAATTAGGCGAAAAGGTGCTCTGACTAGGGCAAACAAAGAAGAAAAAAAAAAACCAAAGGCAAGACTAGAAATGTCTAGGGAAATTCAAGGTAAAAAATCACATCTTTTGAAGAAAGTGAAAATTGGGCATTGGATTTTGGATCTAAGGTTTGCATTGTTTTGGTACCTGAATCAAACATATTTATATGTTTTCAGCTCAGTAAATACATTTCTTGGACCTAAAATAATTGAGCACCTTATTTCTGATTCACTTTAGCCATGTGTGCTTGATTCCTTTTAGGTTTTTCGATAATTTTACTGAAAGTTTCAAAAGTCTTTGTCCAATGATAGAAATATATCAGAACTGTAACCCTCAATAAGAGCAGGTCAGATGCAAAATTTTGAATTGAAATTACCTTCTTTGAATTACCTTCCCTTTGAATTGAAGTTCCTTTTTGAAACCCCCCAAATTATTGAAGTCTAATGTGGTTTTTAACACAAGCAGCAGAGTTTAAGATCTAGAATTTAAAAGAATAAGCAGTAGAAGGTGTTCTTATTCAGTCTCCCTGCTTTGATACTTCCATGAGAGCTGCAAGAAGTCCACAGCTAATAAAAAGACATTTTGAGTTACCATTAAGAACTCCGTTTCATCTGATGTCTGAATTCAAATGAGGTACCGAAATGCTAAATGTAAATGCTGTCCACTAGCTAAAAGACTGCAGTCTACTTTCACTCTGATTTTGGCACCAGTCTCTACTACTTTAAATTTGCAGCTGGGCTTAATTTGGTGATAAGACGCATTCAGGTCGGAGGGCTTACAGCATGTTAGCAACTCAGGATTGCTGTATTCAGTTCTAAATGCATGAAGATGTCTCTCTGCTGTATAAAATGACTTTCAGTAAAAGCCTTTCACTAAATTTGTTCACTAAATCTGGGATGAGCAGCACCTTTAGGAGCTACATTTTCAAGAGGTAGTATCACTTCACATGTGCAGCATAGCTTACACCTCTGTCTACACAATCAGTTTTTTTAAAAGGAGTGATGCCCTGAGCTATTAAGCAATGTATTATTTCTACAAAGAAACTTGTGTGGCTCCTAGAGAAAAACTGGGCTCTGAGATCGTTTTTAGTTCTGGAGTGAAAGGATACTTCTCAAAAAGCAACTCCAGTGTTAATTAGTCCTTTCAATAATCTTTTAATTTGGAGATAAAACCAATTGGTCAGAAAGTTATCAGTTTCCTATTATAAATGCACTTGCTTTAATGTTCTTTGTGCTCCTGGGCTCTGTTTTTCATTTCATGTGAGAACACTACATTTTCAAATTTATATAGAAATAACATATGGTATTTTGTTGCTATGGCAATATAGATTTCTTCATTTATGAATAATAATAAAAATCTAATTGAATCAAGTTATATTTTCATTCCACCATTTCCTGAAGCTAGCCTTCCATAAAGACTTTGTATACACTCAATTTAAACTACTTTATTGCCCTCTCTAACAGGATTTTTTGTTCTCCTTGGGTTTCTTTGTTAAAGCTCTAAGCATTGATTTAAGCTTATGCTACCCCACTGGCAAAGATTAATGCATAAATACAAAATATGTCTTTTTTAATTAGGACAGTCAAGCAACAAAACATGTTGCCCAGACAGGTTAGGTGGTCTCCACCCTTGGGGTTTATCCCAGCAGATGCTCTTGGAAAAGGAGGTTGAACTAGAAACCAGTATTATTCGCTGATTCTTCTATTGGGCTCCATCTTATTTGTGAATCCCAAGAGCCCAGTTTATGTCAGTTGCTGTAGCTTGAAAATGTAAAATGGGAGTACGTGAACAATTTTTCCAAAGTCTCCTGTATCTAGTTTAGGAATGTAGCTGGTGCTGCTGAGAAAGTCTGTTCTCAAAGGCAAGTTTTAATTTTATCTTCTGTATCATTTGAGGTCACACCTTGCGCTGAATGATGTTTTCCTTGGATCATTCAAGGAAATTCTTAGACCTGAGAGACATCACATTCTGGTTGTTATTAGGCTGTCTTCATTTCAAACTCCATTTGTCAATTGGGTGTTGTAGTCTGATAATGCCATATGATGTTATCTCTTCCATATTAACAAAGTCAAGCTCTAGGGTTTAGACTGTCTGAGTGACTATCTAGGAACACACCCTCAGACAGAAAGACACAGTGAAATCAGCCCTTTGGCTTCGCAGAATATGAACCCAGCACTTCAAATTTTATCTGTGGAGCAATGGGCACTTCTAAATGGACCATTTAGCAACTGAAGTTTTCTATTTTTTATATATACATATAGGATGTTTATATGTATTATGATTATGTATTAAAGATAATATTAAAATATCTACAAAATAGAAAAACCTCCATTGTTTTTCATATATATGCAGAAGATTAAAGGGCTCATAAGATTTTTGTAAAGTCACTGTAGTGTAAACTATTATTATATTGTGAAACTCCAATTGCACCTTAAATTCATAATACATATATATTGTAATATATAATACATATTCCTAATTGCCTGCTACATGTCAGTTAACAATAAAAAGAAATTTCCCTAAATTTTATTCTATTTTCTAGGATGGATACTGCATATTAAAAAATACTGTTCTTGGTGATCTTTCTTGCTATTTCACTGCAATACATGCAAACATATATATATATCTAACCCATGTGCAAAAATAATAAAAAGAAAAATACTATATGTTTGTAGGCATGTATATATAAGTATGTAAATATATATATTCATGTATGCACACAACCATACAGAGCGTAATCTTAAGGGCCTTTTTGTACTATTTTCTATATTTCCAGAATTCCAGGCAATTATTTGAGACTTTCAAATTAGAATGATCTGTTAAAAGGGGAGTTTGCCTTTATTATTCTGATCTGTCATTTCTTTTATGTAACAAGCCAGCTGTTATTTGAACAGCATCATCCATTTCCTCAATGGAATGATGACACTACAATCAGCCTTCATTATCTTCCCATGCTCTTATATGAGAACTAAGTGCAGAGGAAATACTTTGTAATTACACTAGGCAGATTTCCCGCATGTTAGAGATGCCATAGATGCGATTAATGAATATCACTTGAAAAGGTTGAAGTAGACAAAAACAAAATTAGGCTTCAGTAATCGCAACATGCAGATGGGTTGAAATGCTAGTGGGAAAAAATCCCATCAGCAATTAAACTTGCTTCTTGGAACAGCAGATGTGCATAGTCTCTTACTGAATACTGAGCACACTTGAAAGGAATTTGTAGAGGAAGAATGCTGGAATATACACAGCTCTGCTCAGACAGGGCTGGGACGAATGACAGGATTGTGGTTATTTTACTTAGCAGGCATCAGGACCCCCCACCTCTGCTCAAAAGAATCACAAATTTCTGCTAGCTGGTGAGTGCTCCTCTTACCACTTCTGCTTTCTGCCATGAAAAGCTCTTCTGCCATCAGAAATCTGTCAAAGGCCTGATCTAGGACAGCAACCATATGGTACAGATTGATCCTTTAATCTCCGAAGAGTACCATTAGTTCTCAAAAGGAGAAATTTCTCAAGCTTTATTTTTCATTTTGCAATATTACAAGAGCATCTCTGCTAGCTTCCTTTCCAGATTATCTTCAAAAATCTTAGTGGCAAGAAAAACTGCACAACTAAAAACTACCAACAAATTTTGCCAGCTAGAGAGCTTGCTATGAGCCACCAAGCAGGGGGCTGTGATCTAGAGAGGCAAATGCATCAGTGAACAACAAAAGAACTAAATCAGGTGTTTCAGTTTGTAGTGTTGGGCTCTTCAAACAACAGGCTCTAGGCCAAATCTGACTTGTGAGGTCCAAACAAAAGGCCCACAGTCATCGTTGCAGGACCCTGCTCGGGACCACACCTGGGGAAAGTGGGAAGGGTAAAGGAGCAAGGAGGAAAATTCACAGGGTTTTCACTTGTGCTGATTTTTCAATGATGACTTTTGTTCTCATATATTCTGTTGGTCAGCATGTAGAGCAACATCAGAGCATTTTGGAACAAGTATTCTAACTCCTTAATTAATGAAAAGTAGACTCCGGTCCCTTTTGGTTGTAGCAGGTGGAATGGATTTGATTATTAAAGAACTTTTAAGTTCTTCCTTTCCTGTACTGGGAAGAGATCAGATTCCTTTCTCTCTCTACTTGCCTCCCGGGCTGCAAGACAGATGAGCAACCCTTCACACTTCCCTCCCTGGTTTCTGCTGTTCCCAGTCACAGCTAGACCCCAGGCTGGATCCAGAATCTATCACTGCAGACACAATAGGCAGAGATGTATACAGACATAGATATATATGCATGTGGAGAGGCGTATAGCATTATAGAAATTGCCAGTTAGACTGAATCTTACCTATGATCTGATCCCAGTCTCTGCAATAACTTCAGCTCACATATTACAGCTCACACAGTTACCAATGAAGATAAATCTTTTGGTGTAGCTTAGTTACAGTCCAGAAGCACCGGTCTGTCCCCATACAAAGCCAACTGTGTTCTTGATCCCAGTAATAAAATATAAAATACTATGCTTGCCACTGAAAGGTCTATAGCTATCTGTCACTATTATTGCCTCTTTGAAGGATGTGGAAAAGCATGTTGTATCTCAGCTACTGTTACACTTGAAATCTTGCTGGGGACAAAAGGGAGCACTTCATATGTATATCTATGGAGCAGGGAATCTATCGTTAGACTAATCAAAATCATAACAATCTAACCAAAATACAGTAGTTACTCTTAGCTAATTCCAACACTACTAACACTCATAGTCAATGGTAATATGGAGAAACCTCATGAATAATACTCTTTAAATTGTTAGAAAAGAAAACTTAGCAACATCTACTCCTTTTTCCTGGAGCTATGCCTACTCCTCCAGTGTCCCTATGGGTCCTACAGACATTTGCTCCAGCCTTCTTCAAGCAGAGGAGTGTGCATGGAGAGGGAAAGGTCCATGATGAGTCCTGGGCACCCTGCAGTCTTCAAGAGGAGAACATGGTGGTGGGGGTCCCTTTCTCTCTGATCTTGTTGGGGTCCACTTGGGACCATTTTTACATGTTTTCTTAACAAGACCTGCTTCTACTCACTGCACATCACCTAAAAGTCTTCTCCAGCTCCTGTAAACATAAAGAGCTGTTGTATGTCGCACAGCGACTACCTGGGTCTGTTGAACCTTTACCACACAGATGCCACAACAGGTCAGGCAGTAGTCCTTTGACTATCGCTAAAACCAGCTCAGGCTCAGAGAAGTCCTGAGTCCCTCCACTGTCAGGTCCATGCCAAGCCTGTGGTCTTGTGTGACTAATGGCAAAAATTTTATTTACTGATGTACAATACAGCTGTGTGATTACTGGTGGTGAACAGAAGCTGTTAACCAGTGACTATTCAACACGTGAATATCTATGTGGGAGTGGTGTAAAGATAACCTCTGCCACTGTAAAAAAATCATCTTCAAATTTTATTTTCCTTTGATTTGTGCAGCACCCTTCTGCCTGTTCTGCCCCTACGGTCAAGACTCTTTGCATGTGAATGCAAATAAATAATTTATAAATATACCTTTGAGCATGCAGCAGCTTGATTTGGATCGGGGCAGGGCACACACTGGAGAGAAGGGATGCCACCCAGAGGGACTTTGCCAAGCTGTAGAGGCGGGCCCATGCAAACCTCATGAAGTTCAACCAGGCCAAGTGCAAGGTCCTGCACATGGGTTGGAGCAATCCCAGGCACAAATACAGACTGGGCAGAGAATGGATTGAGAGGAGTCCTGAGGAGAAGGACTTGGGAGTGCTGGCTGAGGAGAAGCTCAACATGAGCTGGCAATGCACGCTTGCAGAACAGAAAGCCAACTGCATCCTGGGCTGCATCAAAAGAAACATGGCCAGCAGGTCCAGGGAGGCGATTGTGCCCTTCTACTCTGCTCTGGTGAGACCCTCATCTGGAGTACTGCATCCAGCTCTGGAGTCCCCAACATAAGAAGGATATGGACCTGTTGGAACAAATCCAGACAAGGGACACAAAGATGATGGGCTGGAGCACCTCTCGTATGAGGACAGGCTGAGGGAGCTGGGGCTGTTCAGCCTGGAAGAGAAGGCTCCAGGGAGACCTTATAGTGGCCTTCCAGTACCTAAAGGGGACCTACAAGAAAGATGGGGAGAAATTCTTCAGCAGGGCCTGTTGTGAAAGGATAAGGGGTAATGGTTTTAAAATAGAATGAGGTAGATTTAGGTTGGATATTAGGAAGAAATTTTTACACTGAGAGTGGTGGAACACTGGCACAGGTTGCCCAGAGAGGTGGTACATGCCCCATCCCTGGAAACATTCAAGGCCAGGTTGGACAGGGCTCTGAGCAAGCTGATCTGGTTGGAAATGTCCCTGCTCCTTGCAGAAGGGTTGGACTAGGTGACCTTTAAAGGCCCCTTCCAAGCCTATTCTATTCTATTCTATTCTATTCTATTCTATTCTATTCTATTCTATTCTATTCTATTCTATTCTATTCTATTCTATTCTATTCAAACTTATCAGTTGACTTCAAGGATTTATGGAATTTTCCACAGGAGGAAGAAAATAATCCAGTATATCCTCTATCAATTTTCTGTTTATTCATCAATATATATTTAGGTTAGTATATATTAGATTATTATGGTAAAGTCCTTTATTGAACCCTCACTCATTTCAGAATTTCGCTTTTATTTTTGGCTAATGATTGATGAATTAAACCACAAGATTTAGAAATGCATTGTTAGCCCTCATGACCGTATCTCCACGAGAAGCTGATCTTCAGTCTTTGGAGAGGTCTTAACAATGCAGCAGTTGGATTCCTGTGAATGGAGCCCTCCGAACATCTGCTACACACACCTTGTTTTGTCTACAGCCTCACACACAACTTCCCATCTCTGCACAAGCCTTTCAAGCACAGATAAAGAATTCATTGCAGAGATCAGCAGATGTTTTTCATTGTTATTATTCCTATTGGCACCAAAAGGCTTAAATCAATGAGCAGGCTTTGGAACAGTATTTCCTCCTCTATTTCTTGTTTTGTTTTGACAGTCATCTGAGCAGCTCCAGATTCCCAGATTAGACTCAGTATATAGTTTATTTGTTTAATCAATACCCTTCCAAAGAAAATTTTATCTTCTGCTTCAGCCAGTCCCCTCACTAATTTCTGAAAGCCTAGCAGTTATGATATTGTGTGCCTCTCACACTCTTTTGTTATAATCTCAGATTGTTGTCTGCATTTAGTGTCAGATAATAATTAAAAAAAAAATCAGAAAAGTAGTAGATTTGGGACTGTTAGCGTCAGCTAGCAGACAGTATGCCTTATGCTTCCTGTTAGAAGACTTTTTTTCAGCTGCTTAGAAGCCTTCCTTGATTTAGCTGTTTTCAACTCAGATTTTCCATGCTGAATGCCTGTTTCTGCCCAATAGACTTATCTCTTTTTAAATCAACTCATAAATGGTTTGGTAACAGTAATGAAATGGAAAAATAAATTTGTTTTGCTCATGTTAAAAGATTCAGCGTTTTTGGTTTTTTTTTAGAAGACCCATCACACACATATGCATTTGTGTGTTTTGGCAGGCATGTGTCTTTTCTCCCTCTGGAAAAAGCTGCTCAGCTTTGGCCTTTGAAAAGCCACAGTTAGTTTACGTCCGACAGATATCCTCTTGCTACAGATTTCCAGCATGAAGTCTCCCAAAATCCCAGCTGTGGCAGGTCTAGCATACAGTTAAACAAAACTATGCTTAAAATTAGAGTTGTGACCTATTCTAATTGTGCCAAGTCCGGGTTTCAGATCTTAAGGGTCTTTTCTCTCCTGTGTGCTTGATAGCAACTTTCTTGCCAGGGCCCAAGAATCTTGGAGGAAAACTCTAATTTATTCATATGCCAAGGAGTTAAAATAGCAAGAGAAAGTAGGAGTGACCACAGAACAGCACATGGGAACACGGCTTGGGGCATGGGATTAGACATGAAGTTGTAGATGGTGGTAGCTTGTACTGCAGGTTGTGGGGAAAATGGGACTGGAAGTGGGGAAAGCAATAGTATGTTTACCAGGGCAAGGGATTCAGAGTGAAAGTAGAGGAGTAAATACGGAAGAAGGAAATTAAAGACTACTCTCTAAATGTGGGGAAAAAAAGATGAACTGCAAGCAGATTGGGCACCTGGACGAGAAGAGTCAAGCTGGGAGTCAGTGAGCCAAAAGACAAAATGTAATGGGGTGGGCAGATTTGACCTGACACTCAGGCAGGGATGAGGGGCGGGGAAAAGGGATGTGGATCCATGGATGAGGAGCTAGATGAAAATAAAATCTGGCAAAAAGTCCGGGTGCTCAAGATTCAGTGTTGCTGGAAGGGAAGTGGTCAAAAGTTACAGCATGGCTGTGGGCTTAAGAGGTGGTCCTGGCTGTTTAAACAGAGAGGAAAGCATTGTTCAGACAAGGAAGCTTTCACTTTTATTAAAAACTGGAGAAATGGAACTGACTGCATTGGACTACAATGAGGCTCCAGTGGTAGAGTAGGGAAAGAACTTCAATGGGAATGCTCTCCTGCAATGGGCCAGATAAAATTAAGTTTGAAGGAAATGGGCAGAACAACCTGTATGCAAGCAGAATCACAGAATCATAGAATAGTTTGGGTTGGAAGGGGCCTTTAAATGTCACCTAGTCCAACCCCCCTGCATGGAGCAGGGACATCTCCAACTAAATATGGTTGCTCAGAGCCCTGTCCAACCTGGCCTTACAAAAACTCCTGCTAGAGCTTGAATTTGATACAAGGGTTGATCTCAACTGCACAATCCATGGCCGTGTATATGTTCCCTACCTGAATTAATATCATGTGCAAGTGAAAAACTCTCTGAGCAAATTTTTCCTATTTCATTTACACTTGTCGTCAGGAGGAATTAGGCCAGGAAAAGTACCACCCTAACAGAATCGTGATTCAGTTTCCCAGAGTTTTTGCTAGCTTGGATATTTCTATTTAGCATTGCACAATGCTTGGTATAATTCACCTTTCTTGAGTTCCACTTATTTTCTTTTCCATTGTCAAACCTACGTGAATCATTGCTCTTGCTTAGTCCTTGTTACCTCAAATGGTAAAGTTCTGGTAAAGTTCTGATTGTTATAGTTTACTTTCTTAAAAACCTAGAGGCTTCTACACAAAAAATACACCCTGCACACAAATACCTTAAAAGAACATTTTTCAAGATTGAAAAATCATACTGCATGAAAATGTTAAGTACCAGAGCAAAGCCTGCTCATGCTGAAGTGGGCAAACAATCTGCTTTTATCTTCCATGTCTTTTCTGAAGTGGCTGAGAGATTTTTGCTGAAACATGCCAATATAAATTTGGTCTGTGGAAGAATAGGGTCTCAGCCTCATTAGAAACATGAGCATAGGACAAGAAATATTAATGTATGTTACCAAGTTTCCCATAGCAAAAAATATTTTGCAGATTAATTGTGATCTCTTTGCACCTCTGTAATTCAGTGTTTGATCAGATCTGGCATTTAAACAGTGCTATCATTTTTAAATAAGAAGACCGAGGAGGAATAAACTAGGAAAGCATTTACTTTTCTATCTTCCTGTTCTCCTTCTACCCTGTGCTCCATAAGCACAAGGTTTTTTACAAGCTCAGCAAACCAGTTGTGATCCAAACTGTGATAATTTGCTTTTGAATAAGGTGTGTGGTTGATTGGTTTTTTTTTTTTTTTTTGGAAGAGTAATGAAAAGTAGTTGGCAAGATGACAGCAGGTGTAAAACCCAGACTGAAGCTGTCAGCGTGGACGCAGCAGTGCAGCTGCTGCCCGCCTTTGAGAAAGGTCAGGAGAATATGCAGACAGCTCACACAGCATGTAAATGTTGCTGAGGATTATGAGTTGCTTAGGCAGGAGTGTAAGTACCATACGAAAGCAAACAGAACACGCAAGCACAAAATTCATAGAGAAACACATTTTACCCATGACAGGTGATGTCAGCCGTAACAGACAATGTCTGCGGGTTGGACAGGCGGTCACACCTCGCTTCTTCCGACAAGTGAAAGGTGCTGACTTATGTCTGCTGACACCTCACAGGGATGCAGAGGCTAAAGCCCACTGAAATAAATCAAAGCTCATTTACTTCAACGTGCTTTGAACTGGGTTTTAAGACGATACGTCCCTCTGGGTCTTCCTCTTGCACGAGCCTGTATCACCCAGCAGGCTGGGCTGTAAAATCCCGGAGGGGTGTTGCTTATTTGACATGTCTTTGCACAGCACCATCTTTATTTCAGGTCCTTCTTCATCCCTAATCTATCCTAATTTTAAACAATTAGGAACAATAATTAGGAATACAGCTCCCCTGTGGTTTCTCACAGAGACATCCTAAAAGAGCTTTAGCCTGTTTAAGATCTGAGTTGGCTTTGTTACTGTCTGTATTTCTCCTAGGCTATAATGGAACGGGAAGACAACCTGGCTTCTCATTTAGGTGCCTTGGCTGGGTTTCTGGAGTCTGGTGGAACAGCGGGCTCCAAAAAGTTTAACAAATCCACGCACATCTCATACTGAAGCTTGAGAGATTAAGGCAGCAATGGAATTCTCTAGTTATGTCCTGAATTAAATAATTCAAGAAAGGGGAGTGGTGATTTGAAAGCTCATTGAATGCTAAGGGAAGGGATGGATGAAATTAGAGTCCCTAAGTGCTTTCTGTCCTTTGACAGCTGCAGACAAAGTGCGAAATTATCCCCTTGGGACATATAATCTTTTTTCGTATTAATGAAGGTTTGCCCTCTATAAAGATCTTTTTATTTTACATTTTCAGCAAGCATTGCATTATTTTATTATTCTCTGATGATGATGTGGCAATCGCACCCTGTTAGCTCTCTGGACATATTAGCAATCCTAAAATGGCATTTTTCTCTTGTGAGAAAATTGCCAAGATGAAAGATCTTTAACTCCTGCTGAACTAACGAATATATGTATTTCTCCTCGTCAGTCATGTTAATTTCCTGTGTGTTTTGGGTGATCTCACCTTACAGCCTGGATCAAAGTCAAATCTCACTTCATGGAGGTAACAAAAAGACATCCAGTGATACAATAGTACCTCCAATGGTACCATGAAAAAGGTAACTAGAGCTTTTACAAGGTTAGTATCCCACTTCGATCTAATATAGTTTTAATTTGATTCCTGTTGATTTTTTAAAAAAAAAATTAACTTTTTTTTTCTGGGTGTAAATTCCATCCCTGAACAGGAAAGACTGATTTGTCTGATTATGAGTATATGCAAATGGAGAGATTTTCCCCTCCTTCACAATATATTATTTGGGTTTTTTTTCCTTTTTATTATTATTCTCCCTATTTTTTAATTTCCAATTACTACATTTTCATATTGCCAGCCTAACCTCTCTCAAATAATGATTACCTTCTTACACATTTTTTCCTCAGGTACTTACTGAGCACAATTGAATTATAATATATTTCAGTTCATTATGGTAAATTCCATTATTTACCTCCCATTTACATATTTAGTAGAAATTGAAAGTGCTAAACTACTAGCACCACTTACAGCTTTGTAGTCAAAGCAAAGCTATCCATACAGCGATTACTTCCATGAACGTGAGCATCTTATTCAAAACAAGAACCAGCATGCTAGTCCATTACCCTGCTCTGCCCCTGCTCCTTGGGAAAGGAGTGCTGATGAGCAGTCCGCAGGGCTCGGCTTACAGAGAGAGATCTGCAAGGAGGAGGGGTGGAGTGCGTTGTAGGAAAGCCAGAGCAGAGAGACTCATCAGAAAGCAGAGAAGCCAAGAAGCTAGAGATAGGGAGAGAAAAAAGCAAGGGGTAAGTAGTGAAGAACAAAGCCAGACAGGAGAAAATCAAGAAGAATGATAAACAGAGATGGAAGGGAGAAGAGAGAAAGAAGGGAAAAGAGGAGAAAAATAATCAGCATATTCACCACAATATCCCTTACTTATTGAATCCTAAGGAGCATTCTCTGTCATACGGACACACTAGAGCCTACACAAATTGTAAAAGTAGTAAGATAGAAAATCAGTCAAAATTGCAACAATAGAGTTTCTAAGGCCAGGAAGAGGAAAGCCTGTCTTCACGTTCCCAGTGCCAGATCAAACTGTTGCAGCTGCAAGGAGCAAAGTGCTGATCCCATATAAGCTTGCTCTGCTGGTTTAAATTAGTGCAGAACTTCTGGTATGTTAACTTTGTATTTTTAACAGGCTTTATTGTGTGTCATCTGTCCTCCCACAGCTGACATAAAGCCAGCATAACTGCATAAATCTAACATAAAGTTTGTGTGGCATGCTCTGACTAATTCAGCTGAAATGTGTTCATGTGTTCATGAAAATTTATAGTGCTGGTCCAGGAGGGCATAGATTTGGTAGTAAATGGTCTTGATACACTGCAAATGTTGTTATGAGCACAAAGGAACATGCCATGTACCTGTAACTATGTATTTACTCTTAGTCCAATTAATATTTCAAGTCAAAACTATTAGCTCTGTTACAAAAATACATGCTCGTTGTTCAAATTAATACAGAGATGTCTTATCAATAACACTCTTAAAGCTGTTATATGGAAGAAACCTTTCATAGTATCTACTTTTCCTCAGAGTAATTCTTATCTTTCCACCATCTCCCTGTACCCTAACGTTGAAGGCAATGGTCTTCCTCCAACAGAGAGGGAGGGTTATGACGAAACCAACGTCATAAGGATTTACCAAGAGGAGTAGTCCAAAGCGGAATCATCTTCCTCCTCCTTGCCTGGGGGAACACTGCATTGATGTCAAAGCTTTCTTCCTCCTCTGCCTCAGCTCTCTTTGGAGTTATTTCACATGTTTTGCCAGCAAGATCTGGCTGCTTCGCTTCTCCTCAGTTCCCAGGTGAAGTGTGAAAGCTGCACAACGGCCTCCCCTTGTCCCATCTGACACAAAGGGCTGTTGCTTGTCTCACGGTGACTACCTAGATTTGTCAAGCTTTTGCCATGTGCAATATTCCCAGAAATTAAGTTACAAGAGGTCACGCATTAGTCACTTGACTGCTATGAAATAATTAAAGCAGGCTACAGCCAGCTCAGGCCAAGGCAAGGCCAAAAGATCCTTTGACCCTGGGCTGTCAGGTCAGCACAAAGCCTGAAGACTACTACTAATAATGGCAAAAATAATGTTTTCTGGGGTATAGCCTCAGTGTTGTGTGTTCGTTCTAAACCCTTTGTAAAACTGTAAACTCATCTGTAAATTTGCTTTATAATACTGGTAACTGAAAACATGATCAATAGGAACTTTGTTTTGCTTTTCAGCAACAAGTTCTACTTGTGAACTGAGCGATCTGGATTCCAATAACTAATGTTTGAAATGATGGAAGTCTGAATGTGCTGCTATATGAGGAAACATCCCTGATACACCTTCTCCATAAAGCATTTAATTCAGCCTACCCTGCAGAAATCACAAAAGGCATTAGTTCCTTCTCAATTATTGCAGTTGGGTTCTTTTAGGATCTAAATTTATTTCACAGCAGTATGTATTTATGTGTTGTTAACACCTGATTTCTGAAAGCACCAGGCTTAGGAAAGCATCACTGGCAAATTCAGTGGGTCCCTTGAATGATGGCTTCTAATCTCTCCAGAAAAATAGCGGATGGGCAAACAAAATCCCATGAGGGAAGTCCTGACAACATCTGCTATTCTTATCTTTATCTAGCTGCAAATTTTGGCTACAAACTCTGCACATCTCTTCCTTCCCCCTTCTTTTTTTTTTGCAAGTCTGCCAAGCATAAATAAAGAGCTCATTTCAGAGCTCAGCAGATGGTGTTCCTCATTGTTACTCCTATTGGTACCCAGGGATGTCTAGGTCCATGGGCAAGACAATGTTTTTACCCATTGCTGTTGTAGTTCCACTTTGACTCTAATTTCTAAGTGTCTGTACTGTCAACATAAGCTGTGATACATCTTAATTAATAGTACTTGGCATCCAGTATTGCTTTTGACAGTTTCAAAGTTGTAATATATATCTATCTATACATTAATAGGTTGCTTGTGTGGCGTCCTGTCAGTAGAAAGCAGAGTATTACGGTGATCCTTTATAGCCTCGTGAAGAAGACTGAATCACAAAAGACAACATACTCACCTCTGCATATAAAGATAAAATTGTTATTAGAGCCCTGCCTCCTTCGCTGTCCACAATGGAAGGTGATTGTGTTCCTGCTAGAAGTATTTTGCAAAATATGCTGTTATCTCCATTTTATAGACAGACAAACTGGTGGGTTTTTTCCAAGACAATTTAAGCAAATCTGGAAGCAAAGTACATCTTTTAGTTTCCCATGACACAATCTGTCCCCTCTATTAGCCTTGAAAAAGCAGGCTTAATTTGGAATTTCCTGATTTGTTATTTGCTTGATTTTGGAGTATTCATCACTACAGTAGTAATATTTCTACCCAAGATATCCTGATAGAAAGATGCATTTCTATTCCTGGATAGAAATGTGCCTGGGTATGCCCATTAAGTGTCTGTAGCAAAGGCTTATAGTCACTCAGAACAAGTACTAAAAGCAGTTGCTGCTTCTAGGAAGTGGTGCTGTGATTTCAAATGAGTCTTCAGAATGTGTCTTCAAAAACAGAAAGAGACAACAAAACCTCTCCCTTTTTGCCAGAAAGCTTTGTTGTCTTTCTTCCTAGGGTTCAGATGATATTAAAGAGTGCTGAGTCTATCTAGTTAGCCTTGCATAAATAAGAGACTTGCTCACTGGCTTGAGGCAGCAGTACATATCTTCAACAGGTTTCGGATTTTCTATGCGACAGTAAGTGGGTGTCTGTACGTGTGCTGTGTCTAAATTCCCACTACAGTCAGCGGAGATCTAGAACAGGATTCAGTTACACAGAAAAGTATCCAGTACCATATGCAATACTCCTAAGAGCATCCATACTTTCAACTGTATTTCTCTGCTTCAGTTCTCTGTAAAACAGAGACAATAATAGTCTGAAAATCAATCTGCTGATATTTTCTAAGACCTCCAATAAGCGGCATACCAAGGGGGAAAATAATCCTCTTGCCTTATCAGCAGCGTATGATGCATGGGAAGTGACAGGGACACATGTTAATCAAGAATAATAGAAATTAGTGAATAGATGTGCTGACTACTTCATCCTCTGCATGGTTTTTAAAAACTGTAAGAAATTCAGTACTGTGTCATAATGCATATGTTTTAGTGATGGCACAAAAAGTGATGTTGCACTAACTGGCATAAAATCTTCATCCCGGATTTTCTCTCTATTGCAAGCTTAATATTCCTTCAGTCATATTTGTACTTTTTAATATATACGAATTGATTTTACAACTATGCATTAACACTTTGTAAATAATGCAATAGGCCTAAACTTTGAATGTTTGTCCACAGGAACATTTTGCCTCTGGGTAAAATGCCACAGCAAATGAGATGTATTTTGGACCTTGTTTATTTATTATACTTTTGCCATTAATGGAACTATAGACTGACTTCACTTTCTGAGGAATAGCTGTTATGCTAGGGAAAGAACAATTAGAAAAATTGGTGATGATATCTTAGATATCTTGCGGACAAAAATTTTGTCACGGAGTTTAGCCGGGTTAGGATTTCACACATGTAATGTTAACTGCAATAAAAGTAACAGACACGAGTTTGCGTACACTGCTATACTTCATTAAAGTGACAAAATAAAGTTTTCCTACCTCTTCAAATTTTCAGATTATTTAGAAATAATTTTCCAGCAGATACTGATTGTTGAACTCCCTAGTAAAGATTTTTGTTTACATTTTTGTATTTAATGAAAAAAGGGAGTCCTAAGAGTCAGGAATGAAAGTACTAGGTTGTCTGCACTAATTATATATCAAGAAATAACCAAAGGAAGAGGAGAGAATAATTCCTGGGATTCTTTCCTTTAGGAAATGAGACATCACAAGAGATTTTGGAAGTCAAATCAACCTAACTTGTGCAAATGAACTTCAATATTCCTCTATTTTAATTCTTTATTGAGAACATGGCATCTTCTTGTTTTTAAAGGTGATTATTTTAATAATTTAAGAGCCACGGTGATATTAAATATATGTATTTGGTAATTAATTTCCTTCTCTGTCTTCATTCAGATGTTATGCAGTGTTGTATCGAGCCATATGCAGTTACGAAAAGGAATTTGATTATCACATAGGGTCTACATAATGTGGCATCGCTGACTGAATTAAATGCAATAACAATGGCGGTCTTCAAGACCTGACCTTGCAATCCATTTCTCAAGATCCAAATGACAGCCCATGCAGCTAAAACATCTAATTCCTAGAGTTCATTTCTACTCTTTAATGCTACATTTTTAGGAATAGACTAAAAAGCCAAGAGCTCAGACCTTTATCTCAGATCTTCAGTTATTGAAGAAGGAACAATTATTCCCTCCTTTCATCCAAATCATCCTGGCAGGTAAGTGAAGAATTATTTTCAAATCTTTGCATTTGGAAATGACAGCTTCATTTCAACACCATTAGCTGCCTTCAAGCTGTGTTTCTCTGCCTACCCAAATTTTTGTTCTAGGTTCTGTCACAATTTCAGCAATTCAGAGTGCTCATTTTAAAAGATGCCAGACTGGGGACAGGCAGTTATAATTCATTATACTGGATAAGGTGAAGGAGAGAGAATTTTGTGTTGACACTTTTTTCAATTCAAAATTGGAATAAACAAATAGAAGCCAAGTCTTAGCAAACCAAGAGCAGACTGAAATATCTTACTGTAATATATGTATTTGTGCATACATATGTATGTATGCATGTACGCGTTGTACACATTTAATCACAGAATGTGATTGCTAGTCTTAAGACTATGTTACTTTTTAAAACTTCTGAAGGAGTTTAATTTACATACTTGGGAATGTTTTGATATTTATACCCAGTACTTGCATTGTGTGCAACCGAGCTCCCTACAGGCTCTGAATTACTGGATGTTAAATGGAACAATCCTTTAGTCCCTCCTGCATGCAGAGAGTAATTTGTGAGCAAGGAATTAAAAGTCTAGATTCTAATATAACAGCTGGCAAATCAACATTGTGTTTCATTCATTCAATTAAACTACACAGTACGATATTGGATCTGCTCCAGGTCCTGTCCTGGAAGAATATGAGTCTTTCAGTGAGAGTTTGATGTAGTCCTCAGTGACTTGCAGCTATCAAATAAACTGCAGCTAACACAGCCCTGGAAGATTTATGACCTTCACTGTGAACTTGACTACAGCTGTTAAGTCCAGAGTTTTAGAGGACTGAGCCTCTGACACTCATGGAGTAGATGGGCTGTATTTGTCAAGCTGGCTAATCCCATAGAGAATTGACGTGAATCATTCTTCAAAGTACTGTTAGGAAGATGGTGGATGTCAGATATGAAACAGGTCTGTCATCACTGAGGATAACTGTTCCAGTGACAGGTACATAGAAGTAAAATACTCTGAAATACAATAACAACTTAAAATATTGGCAGGTACAAAAAAAAACAAAATGTTTTTTCTTCCCCCACACAAATGGAAATGATACATAGCAGCATGCTATGGGAAGTCTCTCTCCTTCTTTTACAGGTCAATGAATGAATTTATGTTAAATGATCATATTTCTTTCTGTTCCAGTTGGTCTTTCTGACTTTGTTCAAGGTCACCTTCCCTGTATGGGCTCCATATTAATTGCTTCAGGGAATTACTTTCACCAAAAAAACCACCACCCTAAAGCCCCTAGCATCATTGTTGCACAACATTTTTTCTAGATGTTACTTTTATTTTTTTATATTACTTTGCCTAATTTCTCTTTGAGCTCCATTGAGATAATTCAAAAGTATAAACTGACTGTGTGCATATACAGTTTTATTTTTGCAATATATTTTTAAAGGCATATCAATGTAAGATCTAGAAACTATGCTGCAAAATAATCTTACAAAGTTTTTTTCAGTTCCCCGACAGGTTTCAAATATAAGGCTTCTCTAAAAAATCCCTGTTTTCTGTAACTTAACATTAAATATCTTTGTGACTCCCTTCCATGTTTCATTATCTATTTCCTTTTATTACCTACGTTGTTTAAATCTGTTGTTTTTCAATGATAGGTGAACTTTTTCTTTACATACTGGAGAGTTAGAAAAGATAGATGTTTTCAGTGTTAATATTGCTGCTAACATTTTTGTTTATCAAGATAAAAAATCAAATAGAATTATAGAATGATTTGTGTTGGAAGGGACCTCAAAGATCATCTAGTTCCAACGCCCCTGCCATGGGCAGAGACATCTTCCCCTAGATCAGGTCGCTCAAAGCTCCGTCCAACCTGGCCTTGAATGTTTCCAGGGATAAGGCATCCACAACTTCTCCGGGCAACCTGTTCCAGTGCCTCACCATCCTCACGGTAAAGAATTTCTTCCTTATATTGAATCTAAATTTACCATTGTTTCATTTAAAGCCATTACCCCTTGTCCTATCACTACATGCCCTTGTCAGAAGTCCCTCTCCAGCTTTCTTGTAGGCCTCCTTTAGGTACTGGAAGGTTGCTATAAGGTCTCTCCAGAGCCTTCTCTTGTACAGGCTGAACAACTCCAACTGTCTCAACTTGTCCTCACAGGAGAGGTGCTCCAGCCCTCTGATCATCTTTGTGTCCCTTGTCTGGACTTGCTCCAACAGGTCCACATCCTTCTTATGTTGGGGGCTTCAGAGCTGCACACAGTACTCCAGGTGGGTGTCTCATGAGAGCAGAGCAGAGGGAGAGAATCACCTCCCTCAGCCTGGTGGCCACGCTCCTTCTGATGCAGCCCAGAATGCAGTTGGCTTTCTGGGCTACAAGCACACATTGCTGGCTCATGTTGAGCTTCTTGTCCACCAACTCTTGCCCTTTTCTTAGAAGGAAGAGAATATTTCAGGACTGGGTTAAGCTATCCATGTGGCAACTGGCATAAGCTTGTGCCTGCAGGCTGTAGCCTGGTGCCTCTCACGCAACATTGAGCTGTAGGAAGGCAGTCCGAGCACCTAAAGGAAAAAATATTGTAATTAATACTTACTACCTAGTTATGGACAGTCTGACCCTAGTGGAAAACATAGACAGGTGAAAATATTTCTTTGCTTACCTATTATTTCTGGTATTTTATATACAGCTAGGAATCATAGAGTAATTGACCCTATTTTGGTTTTATCCTCCATCTGGCCCAGGAAAGAACCAGTTTCACACGCACCTCCTTCAATCCCAGCACCAGGCAACAATTTATTATTTAGAGCATAAAGTAGGGGAATTTCATAAAAGCCAAACCATTATCCTTTCATATGAGCTGCAGCCCCACGAGGCTTCTGCCAAGCTGTCCTGGTTTTATTTAGTGAGGGGGGGCTATGGTGGCAGCTTCTGTGAGAAGATTCTGAAAGTTATTTTCTCTTTGTCTGGGGAATTTGGCCAGGCCTAAGGCGGACCTGCTGCTGGCCAGGGCCGAGCCAATTGGTAGCAGAATGTTCCCAGTTAACGCCTCTGCAATAATGTATTTAAGAAGGGGAAAAACAGGAAAAAAAAATAAGAAGATGTGAAAAAGCTGAAGCGGGGGTAGAGAGGGGGAGGCGCGGGCTTTGGGGGCCTTGCAGGCCTCACCCACTGGCCTCCCGTCAGGCAGCCGACTGGGTCCGACCCGGCCCAGCCTGACTGCAAGAAGTGGAGAGGAGATGAGATGTGAAGAGAACATGAGAGGCGTCTGCCAGAGCCGGTTGTGAAGAATTTTTTTTTTGTGAGAGGAATGGCTGCAGATGCCAAGGTCAATGAAGAAGAAGGGAAAGGAGTAATGTTACTCCTGGCCAAGATTCCCCTGCAGCCTGTGGTGCAGCCCATGGTGAGCCAGGCTGTCGCCCTGCAGCCCATGGAGGCTCACAAACGAGCAGAGATTCACCTGCAGCCCATGGAGGATCCCACATCAGGGCAGGTGGACACCTGAAGGAGGCTGTGGTCCGTGGAGAGCCCACTGGGGCAGCTGTTCTGGAGGGACTGCACCCTGTGGAAGAAATCATAGAATCATAGAATGGTTAGGGTTGGAAGGGACCTTCAAAGGTCATCTAGTCCAACCCCCCTGCAAGGAGCAGGGACATCCCCCACTAGATCAGGTTGCTCAGAGCGCCATCCAACCTGGCCTTGAATGTTTCCAGGGATGGGGCATCCACCACCTCTCTGGGCAACCTGTTCCAGTGAAATGACCCATGCTGGAGCAATTTGAAGGACTGTGGCCCTCGCTGGAGCAGGGGAGGAATGTGAAGAGTTTTTCCCCTGAGGAGGAAGGAGTGGTGTAAAGTGACATGTGATGAACTGACCATAACCCCCATTCCTTCTTCCCCCCTGTGCTGCTCGGGGAGTGAAGGAGGTAGAGATAATGTTAAGTCTGGGAAGAGGGAGGGGTGGGGGGAAGTTATCTCATTCTCTTTCTCATTATCCTGCTTTGGTTTTAATAATAAACAAATAGTTTTCCCCGAGTCGAGTCTGTTTTGCCCATAATGGTAACTAAGAATCTCTCCCTGTTCTTATCTCAAACCTCGAGCCTTTTTTTCTTATATTATCTATCCCTTTTCCCTCGGAGGGCCTAGGGGAGTGAGAGAGAGACTGTGCAGTCTGGTTCCGAGCGGGGCTAAATTATGGCATAAGCCTAGTAAAGAAAGCTTCTCATGATCTCTTCCAAAGTCATACATTAAACTATTCATATGTCATAACTATTTTGTGTCAGTTTTTGGGAGGATTATTCTAGATATGGTAAGAAATGGACATTTAAATGAATGACTATGCATAAGAAGTATTCCCATTTAACGTATACTGAGACAAGAAAGAAAGAGAAAGAAATAAAAATGAATGCAATATCATAGACTAATATCCCTGCCAGTGTTAGAAATGCAAAAAAATAGCTCAAGATCTAATAAATAAACACAAAATATGAATTATAAATCAAATGTTATCAAATGAAGAAAAAATAATCGAGAATAATCTGTAAAACTTCTCTAATAGCAAGTCAGAAACAGACTGAAGAACTGTGACCTTCCTTAGAGACCAAATGAATGCAAAAAGAGAGCAGTCATAATTAAAGTGGAACTTGAGTAATAGTGAGGTGACAGAAACCTGTGAATTAATTCCTCTCTAAACTTTCAAAGTCTCCTAAAGAACTAATGACATTTGTACAATGCATGTATGACATCATAGTTTTAGAACATATATTGTTTTCAGGGATTTTTCTGGAATTTTTTGCAGTGGAAAAAAAAATATTATGGAAGCAAAGAAAGCACCAAACCCCATACTACAAAAGAGGTCTTCTGTTCCTGTTAGCCAGTGGGCTTTCAGTATTTTAGGAATGTTACCTTTTAGTACTCTTGTCAATATGAATATTTTCTCGCAAAGCTGTTGTATAATCTCCTGTATATTGAGGAAGCAGAGGTGAAATAAAAGGATATCAGAGACAGCAAGAGGTACATAAGGGTACAGTATGGGGAAAATTAAAGGCAAGTGAATAGAATAACGGAGTAACATTGGAGATGGAAACATCAGGGAAAAGTAGAGAAAACAGTGAACACAGCAGTGGACTGAGCTTTGAAGAAGGAAGTGCTATAAAAACACGTGAGAAAAGGCGCAATGGAAGAGGAAGGGAAGTGATTTAGCTTGGTCAAAGCACTGCAAAACAGTCAAAAAGTTGTGGATTTTCTTATTAAGCAGAGTCTTCAAGGGACACAAAGTCTACTAAATGGGTCTCTGTCCCCTGTTTTGCAGGTACACCTGTGACAAGGAGGGAAGGAGGGAGAAAGCAGGACAGAGGAAAGGAGAGAGCAGGACAGAACTCATGCTCCTCTTTCTGGTTTTTGGCTTTCATGCTTGCAGGCTGTATGCAAAATTACTCAAATCATCCCAGCACTTGCTCCAAATTCTGCCCCAGCTGAACTTCAGCCCAAGCTGCCATAGTATCCAAAAGGGAAGTGTAAAAGTGAAGTTAAAGTCAGGGGCCTCCTTGTTCAGCTTTATCAGCTATTGAGCTCAGGGTCTGCTTTCTAAGCAGATAATAACCGGTTGTGTCATTTACCGTATCCCTCCAAAACATATTGTTCCAATGGCAGAAGCAACTTTTTAATGTATTCTTTGTTAGCTTTTAAGAAAAAATGCAACACATTAAGAGCATCTACTATCCTGGTTTTGGCAGGAATAGAGTTAATTTTCCTCTCAGTAGCTGATGTGTTGTGGATTTCGTGTATGAAGAATGTTGATAAAACACCCTGATGATACGAGTTGTTGTGAATGAGACCAAGGACACTGTCTGGCTTTCCAAGTCTTGCTAATTTGCAGATGCAGGAAGCTGGGAGAAAGACAGACAAAATAATTGACCCAAACTGGCCAAAGAGAATATTCCATGCCATAAACATCATGCTCAGTATGTAAGTTGGGGCTGGCCAGGGCAGGTGTCTGCCTTCCTGGCATCCATTTTTCTCCCTCATTTGCTGGCATCGTTACCTCTACCGTGCTGGCTCCTGTTTGCTCCTTTGCTTGCCACTCAGTTTTGTTTCCGTAATCGCTGCTCGGGACGGGCTGTATCGGTCATTGGGACATCGGGTAGTGAGAAAATATACATTGTTCATTTTGTATATTTTAATATCCTTATATTCTGTTATTATTGTAGTTTTCCCTCGTTATTTTAGTAAACTGTCTTCATCTCAACCCACAAGTTTTCCTTCCTTCCCAATTCTCTCCCCCATCCCGCTGGGAAGGGGGAGGGTGAGTGAGAAACTGTGTGGTAATTTGGGCTAAACCATCACATCTACAAATAAAAGCCAGGATGTCAAAGTAATTGCTATGCATTCTTTTCAGACCAGGTTGATTCTCTGTCATTCTTGTTATCTGTAAGAATAGCTATAGCGATGGTTAATAACCCTGTCATGTACTGTGTGTCGAACATGATGTGATAGCTATGGTGAATGCCAGATTTGTAAGGGGAAATTCCTGGGTGAAATGCACATTGTAGAGCTCCTATCCATACACATGGATATTTGTAGAGGTCTCAACCACACACATGGATATTTTAGGCACTCTGGTAGAATTTCCTGCAGTAATAAGTATGGTGGTGCAACCTCTTCCCTCCTGAGCCACTCAGTGCTTGGTGTGAATCCTCCCCTTCTGGGCCTCATACCAGCCTAGGGTAAGTCAGGAATAGACTGTGAATACAGTGAACCAGAGCATTAAGGCACCCCCTTGATGCACCTGGCTCCTGTTTTAAATGATGGAAATAATAATAATAAGTCAATTTTCTCCTAGCAACCTAGTACATCTTAGCCCAGGTCGAAACACAGGTGTGTGATATGAGAAACAGCTAGAGGAAAGCACCAGAGTAGTTAGCTATCTGAGTAGAACTGAAATGGAAAAGTACCTGACAAAAGTCAATTGTCTTGGACCCTATAAATAGGGACCTTAAGCGAGACCCATTGAGCTCTCCTGGGTTGCAGCAGGCTGTGACTAGCATCTCCCCTGAGATGGGATGCATCTCAGGCATAGCGTCCCTAGACCAAAGATATTTAAGGACCATCTGCCAGTGAAGTAGACGAAAGGCCAGGGCGAAGTTTGATTTCTCGAGGCTTAATTGTAGCCCGTTAAGGAATGCTGATGCACTGTGAGTATTTAAACTCTGGAAGGTGGAAGGAACTTTTAACTATAAATTGGTCTCCTCCACATAGATATTTCATTGGATCCAAATATCTCAGTCTGTATTTGTGTGTGTTTTGTGTGTATGCATATATACATATGTATTGATTTAGGATATTCTGTAGTAAGTTAGTGTGAATCTTGTCATTCTCCAATCTGTAATTAAGTCACTGTTTTAATCATAATGTATTTCAATGGGTCGCTTTCTTAATCTTTAAATGGGTTAAAGATTAAGTGCTGCTAAATTTAACCTTTGATTTCCTCACACTATCACTAAATCTTAAATTGTTACTAAATCATAACCGTGTGAAATAGTTCAGCTGCTTCAGTAAGAGATTATGTTTCAGAAAATTAAAATACTTTCTACATTGATATATTAAGATAGTACTGCCTTTGTACACTGATCATGGCCCTTCTAGCTGCCTACACAGTGTTTTCTCTGCAGATGGTCGGTCACTGAAAAAACACCCTGAATGTCACAGTACCTATCACATCAACTATGAAAAATGGATATAGCAGCTCAAATTCTTTGATACTATAACTCGAGGGGAGGGAAAGTAAGCTGTAATATCTGTAAGCTTTAGGAAATTTGAGACACCAAATCTCTTTGATTCAGTTCAAATGTTATGTGGCTAAGCAAATTCTAGTTTCTAGTTTCCAGACAGTTTTGCTTCTGTCAGCTTTCTGAGTTAGGTATTGATCATATATATTTTTATATAACAGTGTGTGTTATGGCTCTGAATGGACCGTGCTAATGCATGAGAGCTCTCAGGCGTGAGAACTTGTATGGCTTCTTATTTTGTCTGTACAAGGTTCTGAGCTCAGGGGTGTTTTCCTGATCACACAATAGTTGTGATCTTACCATTTTATTTATGTGCACACAGCTCATGCTATTCCTTATGCTCCAACAACAAAATTATTTCTAGATTAATTCCAAAAGTGTATCAATTGTCATCAAGATAATTTTCAAAGTCCTGTTCATGCTTTGTTGATACTAACTACAGAAGAATTGATTACTCATGCACAAAACAATTGTAGCAGTAACAATTTTTTGTAGGACTAACCATCAGTGGAGAGGGAAAAAGAAACTGCTTTGAAAAACAGAAAAATAAAGCCATATCTGTGAAAAACTGTCATTTTTCAAGGATTAAATTCTAATTAAATTAAAAGTGGCTACATTTCCAAATGACATGTGAGTAGCAGGAAAGAACAGAATTATTTTTGCATGTCTAGCACTTACCATGAGAAGTCTGCATGAGACCTGAGCATAGAATCATAGAATCATAGAATCATAGAATCATAGAATGATTTGGGTTGGAAAAGAACCTCTAAAGGTCATCTAGTCCAACCCCCCTCCAAGAAGCAGGGACATCCCCTACTAGATTGGGTTGCTCAGAGCCTCATCCAACCTGGCCTTGAATGTTTCTAGGGATGGGGCATCTACCACCTCTCTAGGTAACCTGTTCCAGTGTTTCACCACCCTCGTTGTAAAAAAAAAGTCTTCCTTTTATCTAGTATAAATGTACCTTCTTTCAGTTTAAAACTATTACCTGTTGTGCTATCACAACAGACTCTGATAAAAAGTTTGTCCCTGTCTTTCTTGTAGGTCCCCTTTAAGTACTGAAGGGCCGCAATAATGTCTCCCTGGAGCCTTGTCTTCTACAGGCTGAGCAACCTCTCTCAGCTTTTCTTCGTAGAAGAGGTATTCCATCCCTCTGATAATTTTTGTCGCCCTCTGGACTCACTCCAACAGGTCCATGTCTTTCCTGTAGTGAGGACTCCAGAGCTGGACATAGTACTACAGGTGAGGTCTCACGAGAGTGGAGTAGAGGGGGAGATTCACCTCCCTCGACCTGCTGGTCACACTTCTGATGCAGTCCAGGATGTGGTTGGCTTTCTGGGCTGTGAGCGTGCATTGCCGGCTCATGTCCAGCTTTTCATCCACCAGCAGCCTCAAGCTTGGTCTTATCGAACTTCATGAGGTTCACATGGGCCCACTTCTTGAGCTTGGCCAGGTCCCTCCGGATAGCATCCCTTCCCTCACACGTGTCAACCACACCGCTCTGCTTGGTGTTGTCTGTAAACTTACTGAAGGTGCACTTCATCCCACTGTCTATGTCATTGATGAAGATATTAAACAGCACTGGTCTCAATACAGACCCCTGAGGGACAGCACATCTCCATCTGGACACTGAGCTGTTGACCACTACCTTCTAGATGTGATCATCCAATCAATTCCACATCCACTGAACAGTCTACCCACCAAATCCATATCTCTCCAATTTTGAGAGAAGCATCACAGAGTTCATGGGATTAGACTTTATGTGTTGATTTCAGTAAGTTCTATCAGACCCTTACAATTTTAAATTATAGTGAAAAACCAAAATCTATCATTTAACTGAAATTGTGAAAAATAATACTGAGTTTTGGTTTGATTTATGAGTCTTGAACTTCCAGTAATGCAAAATTAATATTTGCAGATGCTTGTTCACTTTACCGAGCACCTCCAGATTGTGGAAACTTCACAATGCATTTCCTTTACAGGCTTCCTGGCTAATCATATGCAGAACGCCATTTGTGTGAATTTAACTGTATTTTCAAAAGCTTTATAGGGCTGAGGAGCCAATCCCCTAAAACAACATTGCGAGGAGCAACGCTGCGTTCTCTCTTGCTTCATTACACCCATAAGCTTAGCAATAACATCATCCTGATTAGTTTGATTCAGCGTGATGCCAGGATTTTAGTCCACTCCGTGCACACACAGTCACACTGTTGGTACTTGTTACAGCCACACAGGGAAACTTGATTTAATAGTTTGTGGCCATATTCAGGGAAGATGTAAACAAACACAGTTGCACTAGTTTCATTGGACCCAAGACAACTTATTCAGGGGCTGAGCAATGCACTATAAGCTTACAATCTCCAAATTTTCACTCTGAGGTAGCAGCAGGCTGAAGGGAAACCAAATCACATGATAAGACTGAGTTTTTGAGCTACAGTATGGGTCACCCGTGGCTTTCAAACCATGTCTGGTCATTAGCAGGTTGAGCGCAGCTACCCCATTGTATCCATACTGTTTTCTGGCTGGTGGGCAGAGGAATGAAGTGGATCTCTTTTGTGGGAGGAAAAATAACCATCAGGAGCTAATTATATTGGTGCCACCAGATTATCCTGCAATGCATGGCAATGCTGCGAGAGAACAGTGGGACTCCTTCAGAGCCTGATATCTCCCGTACGTGCAATGCCCTCTGTAACCTTCCTCTTGGATCTCTGTGATGTGTGCTGTGTGTCGTGCTGATTTTGCCCATATGGGCATGACATGTGGGTTGGAGGATTATGAAGACTGTCTGCTCTTCTTCTAGCTCAGATGGGCAAATGTAAAACTCATGTCACTGGAAAGGTTCTCACTGAGTTCAGTGTTTGCTTTGCTGGGGCTGTGAGTCAGAATGAGACACAGGTGGTGGGGATATACTTATCCCTTGACTGTTTCCTGACTATTTTAAGCAATTATGCTTATCTGATTCAAATTAGTTTAGGAAACTCAGCATGCAGTTTGCAACTAATTCAGGAAGAAACATGGAAGAGAAACTCCCCGATGATCTGCTCGCATATATGTATGGCCTTAATAAACCACGGTTTTCTTGCTGTTAATAACGTGTTGCTGATGGAAGAAATGAAAGGTATAAATTAATTATCCCCTCCCTTTGTTTTGTGTTTTTCTTACTGGAGGCTGCTGGAACGAGACAATTCTACCTTAGAAGCTATGCCTCTGTAATGCAATCTGTTATGGACAGCAAGTTTTGAGGCATTAAGGCAGTATGAGGAGGTGAAGAAAGGCATGTCCAGTAAGGTCTCCTAATGGTGAGAATATACATTCCTGGAAGGATGTGTATTCTGCTGAAGGAGGAAAAAAAAAGGAAAATAATCAAGTTTACTCCAGTTTTGCTCTCCTGACAGATGAGTCTGGGAGACAAAAAAGGCAATACTTTTAGGGAGAGTTAAGTCTTCCTTAGATCAAGCGATTTAGCTGGAGAAAATAAACAGGCAAAAAGCCCCAGAGATATACTGAGCAGTCAAGGCAAGTAGGAAGCCATGGAGTCTCATTGCATTCTTCAATGATTTGTATGTAGTGCAGAGCTCAGTAAGGAGTTAATTTGGAGCCTCTACAAATCTTGTAAATTCTATTTTAGAGACTTGAAAGAGATGGAAAAAAAAAAAAAGACAGGGAATCTTTTTCCCTATTCTCTTCCCTAATGCATGACAAAGACGAACATGTCCTTTCATCCTACAGGACCTTCATGATTACACTACTTTAGCAAGAGTTTTGTCTCCCGTAAATCTCCAGGTACTGCGCGCTACTTTCTGATTTCCTGAACAAGGATACTCCTGCAGTTCTTTTTTTTTTGTGCTGCCTGAGAACTAATGAGTTCTCAGAGGTACATTAACCTAAATAGCTTTAAAAATTAGAGATGTTAAAGGAGGTCTTTTGGTTAGTGCAGAGGGCTTGTGAGTATGCATAAGAAGCCACCTTCGCCTCTATTCTCTCTCTCTCTTCTTGCATGGAATTTGCTATACTAGCACTTTTCCAGGGAAAAGAGAGCTAACATTCCCACCAGGTGCCAAGCCTAAACTTGATTGGACAGTGTCATCTTTCCCTGCTGAGAAGCACAGTATTCCAAAGTATCATATACACCCATAAGAATAAAAGTCTTTTAGCTCTAATCCTATTTTCCTTCACCAGTTTCTTGGTGCTGGGGGACATCAGCTACTCAAACAGTGAAAATGAACAGAACTGAGCATTATAAGGGATACAAGCAGGCACCTTAGCATGAATAAGGAATCAGATATCTCCAGGACTTTCATGTTGTTAATTTTCTTTAGTACTTGTTTGGTCCCAAGAAAAAAAAAAAAAAAAATAAAAAATTCATGTGCAAGTTACCATGCTAAAGGCAGAGAAACCATTTAAGCAGGAGTTGTGGCACAGTAAGTAGTGTGAGATTGAGACTTCTCATTAATATCTGACTACTATGAATCAAGGAAGCGAGAGAGGCAAGAGAGGGATGCAGCTCAGTGGCAAAATATGGCAACTTTCTCCCCATGGAAGGAGGCTACTGCATTATTTTTCCTTCTTGCACAGGTGGTAGATAATATGAGAGAGAGAATGCAGCTGTTTGCAGTATGCCTAGCAATCACCCATCATCTGTGTATGGTGGCAATTGAGAGGGGAAACAAAAATAGTTAAAATACATCAAATGGCATGGTTGGATAAGGCTTGATATTAAAGCTACTGCAGGTGTGAGACTTATTTGTTCAGCCCTTTTCTCCAAGAAGCAGATCGTTGGCCAACTGCTGGAAAACCATTAGTGCTGTGGGATGACATTTTGTGTTAATTTTGTTCAGTAGCAATGATTTATAAATTACTGTGACTCTACACACAAGGCCTCTTATTACAAAATACCACCCCAATCCTTCTTCCATTGTGGCTTCTAGAAAAGCTCTTATTGGCTTTAATAGGAACTATATAAAGCCCTGTGATTGTAGTGGGGAGCCAGGAATAATTTATGCCACCTACTGATCAACCAATAGTCTCTGATGTTTTCCCTTTGTGTTTGGAATAAGGAAACATAGAAGACTTTCTTTTTTAAGATAATTTGCCTGTAAGACTGCTGACTGAGATTAAGCTGTGTGGAGTGTTTTGTGGTGTTCTTATTTGACACCGGATAACAGTAATAACAGGACTTGTAATTTCTGCACTCCTTAAGGTCTTTGAAGAAGGGTGGAAAACGAGCTACGTATTTATGACTTTCTTGAATAAGCTTATTAAAAATGTTTATCAATAATGTTGAACTTTGAGAAAGAATTCTGTCAAGTTATTTAGGAGAACATTTAAGGTTTTCATGAAAATTACTTTATTTCAATTGTCTTAAGTTCTATAGTTATTCCATGAAGACTTTGAATTCAGCACGTAGCCTACTTTCTTTAAAAAAAAAAACAACCAAGCAACCAAAAAAAAAAACCACCAAACTAGAAAGAAGTTAACAACCTAATCCAATAGTTTCCCATGTGGCCTTATTCCCTCCAAAAATATATTGACTCACAAAAACTCATTGTATGGCCAAAAATAATCTTTATAAGTTAGCCTGTCTCAGTGCGTAACAGTTGAGCAAGGATGAAAAATGGTAGAGAACCGCATAAGTCTCTGCCCAAGAGTACTTTGAGGGGAGACAAAGCTGTATGAATGATCAGAGGGGTGGAACAACTCTCCAACTCCAACAGCTCCAACTATCTCAGTCTTCCCAGTCCAGGGAAGTTGGAGTTGTTTACCCTGGAGAAGAGAAGGCTCCGGGGAGACCTTTAGCAGCCTTCCAGTACCTAAAGGGGGGCTTATAAAAGATGAGGAGAAACTCTTTAGCAGGGCCTATTGTGATAGGATGAAGGGTAATGGTTTTCAAATAGCAGGAGGTAGATTTAGACAAGACATCAGGAAAAATTTTTTTACAATGAGGGTGATGGAACACTGGAACAGGTTACCCAGAGAGGTGGTAGATGCCCCGTCCCTGGAAACATTCAAGGCCAGGTTGGATGAGGCTCTGAGCAACCTGATCTAGTTGAAGATGTCCCTGCTCCTTGCAGAGGGGTTGGACTAGGTGACCTTTAGAGGTCCCTTCCAACACAAACCATTCTATGATTCTATGATTAATACATGGTTCCTGTTCATGGGCGTTCCTTCATTGTATGTTATCTGCATGTTGCCTGGGCTCCTGTATTCACGACTGTTTCTGCTTCTTGAAAGTCTGCCAAGGTATTCTGTGTGTACCTCATATTTTTAAGGAGGACAACTTTGATTAAGCATCATAGGGTCACAAGAGCTTACAGGTCCAGCAGGTTTGGGCTGGTAGTTCCTCTCCTCCATTTTACTTGTGAAAGTGGCAGTGAGATGTGCTATCTAAGGAGAGCACAAGAGCCTGCGTTTTGTCTGTAGTGTCTACCTTGCCAGTATCTGCAGTTGTAGGCTTAAGGATGTTAGAAGGCACATCCCTGTCTATCTTCTCTAGTATCTGTGTATGGAAGTGTTTCCCAGTGTATGGAAGTGTTTCCCATGAATTTGCCTAATCCCTTTTTGAACCTATTGTTACTACCTACCTCCGTAGCTTCCCATTAAAAGAAGTTTCAGGTCACCATTTGTTTTGTAAAGAAGCATTTTGCATCTACCTCTATTTTGAATTGATCTTTCTACTTTTGGCAATCATGTCTTTCTTCCAGTACTGCAAGATCTGGCAAATAAGTTTCTGCACTCAGCTTATCCTCTCATGACTTTTCAAACATCTCAGTCACACTTCCCTAGGCTTCTCCCCTTTAAATTGAAGTCTCAGCCTTTTTAGCCTGTCCTCACAAGGCATCTAGTCTGCCATCCTACCCATTTTAGCTATCCTCACCATTACCCTTCTTAAATTCTGTTGTGACTTAAACATGGAGATTTCCACAGTTTTCTATTTATCCAGCCCACACTTTGAAGACAGAGATCCTTAAATAGAACTCACATTATTTTTTCTGAATGAGGATTTTTCAGGCCCTTGCAGAACCATGCTTCCACTGATAAATTTGCATCAAGGATGGTCCAAATAACATGGATGACAGAAAAGAGGGCTGAAGAATAAAGAGAAGAACCTGAGAAGAAATGTAAACCTATGCCATGCTTTTCATGCCTGGTTTTCAAGTTGAATTCAGAAGATGGTTCAAAGCATCCCACCCATGTGTTGCTTAGTGGGGAAAAAAGTGGCAACATATTTTGAAATATTTTTCAATCTTTCAGAAAGTGCAAGGGACTCAAAAGTCAAAACTTCTTATTTTTTGCATTTTGCGGGGAGATTTTTGTCACCTAGACCTGCACTCCGTCCATGGCTGCAAATGTCTCCATTTATCATTAATAGTAATTGATCTTATACAGTACTGTAATAAAATGAGACAGAGCTATGAGATTGAGTAGTATTTATGAAAGTTTACATGTATGCATATGCAGACCCATTTTCTAGACAGTTTCCTTGAAACATTCATCTTCCCTTTTCCAGAAAGATCACGTTATATATCTGAGTAGCCCTTAGGTTATGTCTAGTTGTACAGTTTTGTATTACTAGCTGGCAAACAGAGCACTGGAATCCAAATAAAATTAAAACCTCATAAGTGAACGAGTTAAGAGCATAAGGCTCCCCAGTTCTTTTATGGAAAATGAAAAGGGTGTGAATCCTTTAAAAAACTCTGCAGAAGAGGAAGCTGTTTCTCCCTATTGCTAAGTGAACAATATTCAGCTCAATTACTTGTGGATGAACTGGTCTGTAACACTCAGAAACAATTTAAATCTTGTTTTAAAACCATTAAGAGGGAATTAATTTAACATACAACTTGGCAGTAGTAAGTCCAGTGATAAATTACTCATGTTTATTTCATATTGACATTTTTTTCCTTCTTAATTTTCCAACCAGTTCACATACTCTTCCAGAGATGAGTAAGTCAGTTTGGACAAAATAGAAATTGCTGTCAAGTTCAACTTCAAATTTACAATTTTCCAAGAAGAACCAGAGTCCTCTGAGACTGGGAAAATATTTAGGAAATGTTGTAATATTACTTATTTTTCACTCTGTGTACACTTTGTGTTTCTTATATTTGGACATTAGTCCAAAAATAATAGTGCTGAAATATGTTCTCATCAGTTCTACTTATTTCACTTATTCCGTAGTGGATTGTTATCAGCAAAACTGATTACATGTTTTATAAAAATGTTATTCTGATTAAAACCTCTTTTTTTTTTTACTTGTATGAAGATATACTTTATAAAAGCTCCCTATTCAGTTGAAAAATCATTTGGAATTTTTATATATATGATGCATTGGTGATAAAAGACACTGTGATACAGTTGTGGCGGTCTGCTATTATACTTAGCTTGCAGAAGTCTACTTATTGATTAAAATCAAATTGAATTCTAAACCACTTTTTTCTCTGAGCTATAGCTCTTTTCATTTGGCTACTGTGTAAGTGACTATCAAACTATCATTAATTTGCCCTCCAAAATAGTTCATAGGATCGGTATGAATGTGCCTGAGTACCTGTGCACGTGTCTTGGAAAGCAGACATTCCCAGAAAAAGGAACATATTAGACAATATGCAAAGTTGATTTGCGCTCAGTTATCAGCTTTTTAAGGCCAGTGAAAAGATTTTTGGAAATGTGACTTAGAATTTGCTCACTTCCTTTACAATCACTAGGGAATTATTCTGCCTGAAACCAGCATGCTGCACTGGAAAAAACTGTTCCTGTAATTCAGTGTCTTTAGCTAATTGATGCTTCTAATCTCACCTGTATCGGAACTTTAAGCTTCCTGTGCCACAGTTCTGTTTAGTGTCATATTGCCATAACTCCGTGAGTTAGGGATCAGTTATTCAAGTCTTCCAGCATAGGAAAAGAAAACAAAAGTTGACCCAAGTTGTGAAAGATGCATTTCAACCACCACCGATAACGATGCAGAATAGCATCCCTCCCCTGGGCCCTTTGCCAGGTGAAGGAAATGCCTGTGACACTGCGCTCTGTGCGTCCGCAAGGATTGATGCTATGCCAGGCAGCTCTCTAAATCGAGTCAAGAATAAATCCCCAAACTTCTTTGCAATAAAATGCTTTATTGGGTGCGTCATAGCTAGTATTAGCAAGCAAGCTTCTGTAGCATTCTTATCAGCATCTCATCAGAGGGATCAGCTGAGGAATACCAGTGGAGCACAGCCTGGAGGCCATTGCTCTTGCTGTCTCTTGTCTTCCAAACTGATAAAGACAAAACTCCTGGGTATGCCAAGTCAGCCTCTGGATCCTTCTGTGATTTCATCTGGAATTAACGATGCTACTGTTAATTAAAGAGGGTTGAAGTTCTGTTCTCCAGTGTGTTGTCTTTTACTGAAGTACCCTTCAAGATCTTTGTGCTGAATAAGCTAGTTTCATGACAAGGGTCTGTTTCTATGAGTTATCTAGCAAAGATATTACTTATTGACTCAGAAGGAGGAAGTGCAAAAAACATGTCAGCAGCTAAATGACATGTATTTTAGAAAAAACTGACAGATCATGTAAAATGAGTCAAAGCAGCTCTCAAACTCCAGCAACCCTCTTGGAGCAAAAATTAACTAGATCAGCATTCCAAGATACAGCTGTCTTTAAGCTCTTTTGTAACCAAGTTAAAATTTCATAATGTGTGTGAAATAACCTCATGCCACCAGAACACCCGTAAAATAAAAATAATATAAAGCAATCCTTACAATGGCAGTCATTTGGTGAAGTAGTTACTGGGTTTTCTACCACTGTCAGTGAAACTACCTTTCACAAGTGATGGAAAATCCTAAAGCGTTGCAGCTTATAAAAGCAAATATAAATGTACAAGGATCATCAAGGAACATGATCATTATATGTTTTATATTTCAAGTTGATTTTTGAGAATTTTTGAGATTTTAGGGAAGAGAGGGGAAAAGAAGGGGAGAAAAGGAAGATCTTCAGGTATTTGACAAGTCCTTACTGCCTCTTCTTCTCATGTCTTTCTTGTCCTGTGTTTCTGGTTCTTCCTTTTGTAAACAAATACATGAATGAAACAAGGGAACTGAACCCCCATTGCTACCTCCAGACTAGATACCAAAATCGTATTTTGTTCATCCTTTCAGGAACTGTTGGATTATTTTAAACACAACGGAATAAGTTAAAAAAAAGCGCTGGTGACTAGTGCAATTTCAGCCAGCTAGGATGTTGAAAAGCTGTGTACTATGTGTTTCAACCAAAATTTATTTATGTTAAATAAACGGCATCCAATATAGTCCACTTCAGCCCAGGAAAGTGAGTCAGTGTCTCTCAGAAAGATACGTGGGTTGTTTCAGAGCTTCAGTTGTGAAAGGTGGAAGTGAACTTGGTTCCTCTGAGTTCCGTACAAGCACATCAGTCACATTCACCTTCTGAGTAAAAGGAGACTAGTACATTATCTGGTTGTAGTGCAATCAGGGTTCTAAATAGAAATACATTTGCATTTTTCCAGTCAGGACTGATTCGTAAAATACACATTTTCAGGACTGACACACATTTTTTGGCAGATGTAATATTTGTGCTTTAGAACATGTGCAACTGCAATTAGAATTATGGTGGAGTGTAACGTGCTACTCTAGCCACGACTGTTGAAATTATTATCAATTATACAACCATGTATAGTGTTGCTACAAACATTCCAGGCATGCGGTTAAATGTTCTGCTTTGCTGAATATGAAAGTAATTTTAATGAGCTATTGCCAGAGCTGCAAATTCTGTCAGTGTGAATTTTATATACCAAGTTTAAAAAATTTGATCATAAATGTCCAAAATTAATTTTAAAAATCCCCTTATAGATTCAATATGAAATGAATGTCAAACGGAGTAATAAACATTATGAGTGATTAAATATTGAATTATAGTTCTCTGTCATTAGTAAAGAATAAGGGAAGATTTATTTACATGCTCGTGCTTTTATAAATCTAAAAATTATTATTTTGCTGCTAATTTCTTACATGTTTCTTCTAGCTAGGTCACTTCATTCAAAATGTGATTTAAGTACTGCTGAAAATACTGACATATTGACTCCAAGTAAGTAAAATATTTGTTTTATTAGTCTGAAAAGTTAGTGTCTGAAACGTAGTACATTTGCAAAACTCTAGTCAGATTGTTGAGATTTGTTACTGTATTTATTTTTGATGAAAGATCTGGTTTAACTTTAGTAGAATAAAAGCATGAATTTATGCATTATGAATATGTGTGTGACAGTTTAATCAGACTGTGTCTTTGACACATTAAGTTAATGAATGGAGTTTACTTCAATATGTCTTCCCTTCCTTCCCAAATGTAACGTAATGAATCTACAAATATGAGAACTTTGTAAAAAGATAATCACCACATTGCTTTGCAGCTAAACAAATTATGTTTGTCAGGTGGCAGTAGGTGGCATTATTACACATAGCCTGCAAGTAAATCCTCAGAGTTGGGAGAAGACTTTGTTCCACAAGTTTTACATTACCTTACTCTCCAGCTGAGACTACAGCCTTTGGAAAGGTGCTTTGCAAGAAGGACAGTTTCCTCCCTTCTTCATAATTTGAACAAATACTCAAAAGTAAGAGTTTCTCTGCATTCCAGGTGTTGTGTAATGATATTATTCCCAGGAGGGAGATGAGCTCCTGTTGTTTGTAGTCATCTTCATTTTATGGATGCTATGATGTGTGTGTGTGTTGACAAAATAAGCCAAGTTTACAGTTTGTTTAGGCTATGTCCTTGAGTTCTCCTCCACTGGAAAATTTGTATACAATTCTCTGGAACAATACCGCTAAGCAACGATACAGGACCACCATAAGAAGGGGCTACTGACATTGAGACAAGAGTGTGCAGCATACTGGGAAAGCTAATTCAATTAAAGTTGTACCATCAAAGTGAGTTGTAACAGATTAAATGTGTAACTGATTATACCTTTCTAGGGGAAATCTTCAGATTTATCTGGAAGCATATGTTTAACACCATTTTAGTTTTCCAGCTAGCTAAATTAAAAGATATCCTCCACATATTGTCCTTTGGTGATGTTTCCATAAGTATTAGAATGTCTTTGCATAAGCATATTTAAAGAATTTGTAGACTACTTGGAAAAATATTTTAATAAGCTATTGTCAGAGCTGCAAATTCTGTCAGTGTGAAACTTATAAACTGGTATATCTGCATCCTACACAGTCATAGTTATTCAGTAGCTTGCACTCAAAGCAGGAAAAGAAATTATGTTGGAGATTAAGGATGCATAGAAAGTATAGAAACTGATTAAACAATTACTCATGAGAATGGACTAAATATGTAGCTATCTATTCCCTAAAAAGCCAAAGTGAAAGATATATCTAGTGGAAAAATCATTAACCTCCAAACACGTGCTTGAGGAAAGAGATTTCAATAACAGTAAGTTTAATAAACCTTTTATTGGTATTTCAAAACATAATGAGCTAAATAAGTTCAGGATTGATTGCTATGAATGCCTGGGAAGGTGGAAGTATTTTCAGTGACACACTTTTCCAATATTAACTGGGAACTGAGTAAGGAACATAGGTGAGACCACCACTACCGTCCCTAGGAGAGGGGCACTCTAAATCTCTCTGAAATCAGTAGATGCCTTTCATTGACCATGCAAAACTATAACTGAAGTCAAACAAATGTAAGGGCAAAGCACTTTCAGAATATCAGCATAGTAATAGAAATGTCATTAGATTGAAAATACAAAACTACAAACCAAGAATAATAACCTTGAAATAAATGAGACATGTAATCTTACAGTACTACATGGCCTGCCTGCACTTATAGGTCACCTTTGTCTTATGATCTGTGAGGGAAAAAAGAAAGAAATTTTTCAACATTGTTGTTCTGAAATCTTCATATAGCCACATTATGCACAGACAAAAGAAAAGTCCTGTTCTCAGTGAATGGACTTTTCTGTCTCTTCAAGGCAATGTTTTAAGCTATATTAGCAAAGAGATCTTTGGTCACTATAAGGTGTCTTCATGAGAAATGAGGGCAGAAGAGGCCAGAGGAAAGACTATTGGCATAAATCTAAGCCAGAAAGCTTTTTGAACATGCATAACGACTAAAGACAGGCAGCACAGACTGCATAACAGCTAGATACTCACATTCACCGTGTCAGCAAATGTTCATGAAAATAAAAAAAAAAAAGTACTTTTGAGGATTTTATACCCAAAAGATTAATTTCAGAATAATAAGCATTGAAAGGAATTTAGATAGCACAAGTCTGGGACTCTGTTTAGTGTTAGTGATGGCCCACTGCAATTACGCATTTGGATGCCATACTTCCAAGTGTTTGCCTATCCTTAGCAGATACTAATTTCATGATGCTTTATCAGCATGACAGTTAGTGCTGTCTAGGGAAAATGTATCAGTGCTTTACTGGTTTTCCTTTCATAAAGACAGTGAAACTGAAGGACCATTGGGAAATATGCAGTATATTTCCTTGAAAAATATTTATAATTTACTAGTTGAAGCTTACTGCTAGAAAGATCATTTCCTGATGAAGTCGCATTCCAGGTTTGTCAGAATAATGACTGGAACTGAAAAACTGAAGGCATTTACTTGTTTTGGTAGCTGAGTTACAGATAACAGTGAGTCCTAAGTGGTAACGGGAAAGCAATGAATTCCCAAAGCTTCAGGTGTAATGCTTGGATTTCAAGATGAAAAGACCAAAATGGACAACAATAGTTTGCTAAAACTTCTTTAGGAAGCAGTTTATACTTTGACATAAAAACATGCAGGTTTTTCAAGGTCGAATGCAAAGTTTTACATCACATGCCTTCCAGCAGGAAAGATCAGGACAGTATGAGAAGGAAGTTTGTAGTTGTCCTGGTTTCAGCAGGGATGGAGTTAATTTCCTTCTCAGTAGCTGGTGTGTTTTGGATTTCATGTGTGAAGAATGTTGATAAAAACACTCTGATGATACGAGTTGTTGTTAATGAGACCAAGGACACTGTCTGGCTTTCCAAGTCTCGTTAAGGTCTCGTTAACGTGCAGATGCGGGAAGCTGGGCAAAAGACAGACAGAATAATTGATCCAAACTGGCCAAAGAGAGTATTCCATGCCATAAACGTCATGCTCAGTATA
>JAAGAY010142357.1:0-25551 GCA_011801015.1 Ardeotis arabs
TGGATGAGGCTCTGAGCAACCTGATCTAGTGGGGGATGTCCCTGCTCCTTGCAGGGGGGTTGGACTAGATGACCTTTGAAGGTCCCTTCCAACTCTAACCATTCTATGATTCTATGATTCTATATTGTCTGAGGATAAGATACTGACTTCAGGTAACTGATTTGCCCTCGATGGATTTTACCAAGTAGTTTTTAATTTACTTGGATCTAAAAATCTGCATGTCAGTAGATCCATATAAATTTTAAAACAAAAAAAAAAAAAAATCTAGAAGACACACGAAGCAAATTCAAAACTAATTATTCAAGCAGCTACAATGTGTTTAGATAAGCCCTATTTACAGCTCATTAAGACCTGATCCAACTTCAAAAATTCTTTTTCTGTTTTCCATTTTTGCGTAAAGCATCGATAAAACCTGATTGAGACCATGATGAGAAATGATCTGTCGGAAGCTGGTTTTAGGTCATTTTTCTAATGGAGAACATCACCTCACTCATACTAAAGTTCTCCAGTGGAATACTGTTAGACTTCCAATACAAGTTTGTGGTCAAGACAACTGTATGAACATTGCATGCAACATCCCTCAGCAAGCTCTTCCTTAATCATGGCTAATGAAAATTCGGAAGTTTTGCTTCTATTCTCTGCTCTCTTGTCAAGATCTGAATTCTCATAAGAACAGAAATTAATGTTTCCAGGAAGCTCTAACAAACCACCAGTATAAAATAAAAACCTCAGATGTACTTTTACTTAATCAGTCCTTAGGAAGCAAACCCAACAGTCTACATAAGAAGAAGAGGTTGAGACAATTGTAGTAGAAGTCAGTAAAAAGGGTTGTAAAATTTTATCCCCATATATGCTAACTACAAATTGTTATCTTTTAGCTTTTGTACTTCTCTGACAGTAGAGACTCCAAAAAGAAAATTACTTCATCACATCGTAAAAAAAAAAAAAAAAAAAAAAATACTTACAAAGTTTCCATTTCTGGGAAGCATGATGTACTACCTAACTGTGCTAGGTACTGTATGTGCACGTTAACCAACATACCCAAAGATAGCAATAAAAGGACACGGCTAGTCAATAAAGCAGAGAGAGACACAGGATGAGGAAAAAATTAAAAGATGCTTTTTCACCTCCGATCCTCACACCCCTTCAATCTTCACCTATCAGTTTTCCCATCCTTAGCTATCTGTACCCTTCTTTCTATCTGTAGTCTTGCTATCAGACAGCATTCAAACAGATTGCTACCATTTCACCATCTCAACCAGATGGGTTTCTACCAGTAAGTGATCATCTTCATTATTTTTAGAAGAATACAGGGATACCTCATGCTCTAGGCAGACAGTGCTATGTAGTAAGTACGTATAGTATCTGGCTCAGTAGAAAATAAAACAGTGTCTGTTTTCAAGTTATGTTATTCTCCACTGAAAGCAGTAAAAATATAATACAATAGTGTTAATCATAAAGCTCTCAACTGACCCATTTTCTTTCTACACTGTAAATAACCACCTAGGTTTCTTCCAGATTTTCATCAATACTTTGTACCAAGTCAGTGCCCTACAGAACTTCATTACAACAACCAAATTTGTAATATCATAAAAATGATACCAAGCTAATTTGACAAGGTCTGTTTTCCGTAAATCCATGCTGATTAGCAATAATTGTATTACCCTTGTTTAATTCTTTATTAATTGAGTCCTTTAGAAACCATTCCATTATTTTGCCTGAGATCAATGTCAGGCTGACAGACTTATAATTATCTGGGTCGTCCCATTTAGCCTTTTACTGGCACAACATTAGATTTCTGCCCGTCGTCTGGAACTTCCCCAATGTTCTGTGTCTTACTAAAAATCAACAGTAATGACTCAGAGAATGACTCAAGAAGATTTTTTAAAAATCTCAGGGACTTGTAATTCAAATCTGTTGATTGCAAAAAGCCCAGCATTACTATCATTTCAAACTCGTGTATTTTAATGGTGTTATTTAAAACCTTTTAATTTCCATTACTAATGAAGTAATCATACTTTAAGGTTATGTTTACTTATTTATATATATTATTTTTATATAGAATATTCTAGTACAGTTGATCTTTTACAATGCTGATTCTACCTCACCATTGATTTATTTAAGGATTTATTTATACACATACACGTGTGATATATAATACATATATATGTGTATTATATATACATATATACACACATTCCACAGTAGCTTTCTAGTCTCTACATTCTGATTCATACCTATCAACATCAACTTCCCTTTTACTTTCTTTTTTTTTGGTTGATTTATTTAGCCATTCTCTCTTGCCCTGCATGAGTTCTTTTTTTAATCAGAATTATCACAATTATTCTCAAAAGCTGGCCTCTTCGGTGCTCTGAGCACACATACATATATACGCATATACACACACACACAGATTTGCTAAAGTCATTCTTGCAGCTCAGAATTTAGCTAATTCATGTTCTTTTGTACTTTGGTTAATTACTCCCTTTGGTACTTAAGCTGTCACTAATTTTGTCTTCATCTGTGAAGATGAGGTCTAATACAGAATTCTCTCAAAAACAGATTTTGTAGAAGAAAATTAATCGTCAACATTAGATATATATATTTTTAAAGAAATTCAAAGAGTACTGTTAGAAGGCAGTGTGACTCCATAACATCATACAAATTCAAGTCTCCCACAATAGTGATTTTTCTTCCTACACATTCCAGGAGGCTTTTAAGGAGCTGGCCGTGTTGCTCTCCGCTGGTGGTCTGCTGCACGCAGTAAACTAGATCCCCATTTGGCAAATTATATATTAGAAAGCAGAGCTGTGAGTTAGTCAAGAGAATTACTTCCTAAATGATTATGAACACAGAAAAATTCCACATATTTGAGCCACCATTTTTCTTCTTCTTCTTCCCTCTCACTGCTATTTAAATACGTTTTCAGCCTTTCAATCATTTGAATTTTCCCATTAAGCTACATTATTAGCAACCTGTTCAAATTTATTATAAATGAGGGATTTCATTACTTTTTATTTATTGCAGGCTCTTAACATTTGCACAAACGCAAAGCATTCCTTTTCATCTCCTTTGATGTGCTGATTAATGTTGTTTTCCAGTATCTCGATTTTGTGCTAAATTAATGATCTTTCTCCTTTCACATCCGCTCTTTTCACTGTGCCTTTCGTCACTCTCTCTTTTAAAAGACCATCTCCTCTTTTAATAACATGCAGTAAACCTCCTTCCACCAGACACCAGCCCTACAATACACCACAAATCCCGTATTTTAAAACATTGTCCTGTTCATGTCAGGACATGAATCCCTCTTTACTCATAGCACAAAAGGTCAGTTGGGTGCTACTTTCCTTCATCCTTTTTCCACTTCTATTGAGGATTTGCTTAAGTGAATAACTCACTAATATGGTAAGAGAAAGAGAGAACAATCTTGGTATCCTAAAAGCCCAGGGAAGACAGAGGTCACCTGAAAATAGCTCTGTAACGTGAACAAACGCATGGCAAGTGGAGGTGACCCAGGGACCAACTTCGAAACCGCACCCCTGATCCACGCTAACACTTGACCACGCTGATCAAGCCAGAAGCTTGATACACCCCATGCCACATTGCCAAAATATTCCAAACCAGTTGCAGTTGGAAGTGTTCGACACCACGACAACAACATTAGCTTGAAGTCAATTTGTAGTTCATAGATTTTAATTGTACAAAAACTTTCAGAAGAATAATTTGCATTCAGAGGGATGCTAACATTCTCAGTCCACTCCTAAGTCTTGTGTTTTACAGTGCAGCCAAGCGAATGATGGGTATTTGTAAGCAGGATACAAAGGCAATTAAGTTACAGTGCCAGAAAATGCATCAGTTGTACAAAACAAATCAAGGTGGATAAATCCACAACAGCTCCTACTACACAGTGCTCATAATGAATGCTTCAAATGCTTCCCTATACTACCTTCCCCATCAACACAGAAATATTTAAGAGTACCACGCCATCTACCCTCAAAGACTGCTTCTTTAAGACTAGAAAAACATGTAATAATTGAAAAATAGTTTAATTTTTCTTTAATACCTTTGCAAAATAAAGTTTGTGATGTACGCAGAGATCAACATATCAAAACCTTTAGTATTTCTGATATTACCAGATAGATTCCATCTCATGCCATTTAAAAAAAAAAAAAAGTTAATGCCCTTTACATCTTCTTTACTCATTTTTGTTGTTATAAGATTTACTTTGATCTTTTGAGCCATTTCTACAGCTCCATCAAGACCTGTGATAGAGACCCACGTATGATTTTAGTATTTCTTCAATCATGCTAAATCACAGTGTTGCAGAAGAACAGTTATCAAAATACCATGAAAGCAACAACTACCACTCTTGATTTTTCATAGAAAGCACTTAGGGGATCTGTAGAAAACAGCTCATGCACGCTGTACATCAAGGCAGCACGGGAAACCTCAGCCACAGGCAAAATTGCACTAAAGAACCAATGTCACTGATAACAAAACCAGGAGAAAGATTACAAAGCCAGCCCCAAACGCAGCCTGCATTAAGTGAATTTACATCTACTCTCAGTGACTTGAGAAAGTCTTTGTGCTACGGTGTCACACGTGGCTTTATGCCATGAGCTTCCTATTTTCCTGGAAACAAAAAGAATAATACCTATATATGAATTGTTCTATTTTGATACTAATAGATGAGTTCTAGTGTTTGGTAGAAAAAAATTATTTGGACGTTAGCACACAGGCATTCCTCTTCTCTATTGCTATCAGTGTAACCACTTCAAGTTTTCTCCAAGTATTCTAAAGTGCTGGGTAGGCACTTTGATACCACAAAATTCCATGTTGTATGAAGATAACAAGGGCACGCCTTTGGGAAAAAAAAACCAATGCTATCTCATTAAACCACAGATAACCAAAGATAAACCTACCCGCATGCTTCAGCGAAAAGCTACGACACGCTGTAGGTTATCACATACCAAATCATGACGTTACCAAACTATTTTACATTTACACTATAGCCATCGTATTTTATTCAAATAAAACTTAAAGCAGGAAAACTGTATTATAAAATTAGGGAGCTTATTAGTAACATATAGAGAGTTAGCCTTCAGGGTCTTGCAAAAATTATTTCTCTTACATTGCTTTGTTGAAGGCTAGCTAAGGGTGCCCTTTGCTGCCCAACAGTCGTTTTCTTTGCAGAATTACAAGGCTTGCTTTACAGTTCATTTGAGAAACTGATACTTAACAAAAAAAACCACCCAAAATTCATTCTAATTCTGCATGGCAGATTCTACATACATCAAGATTGCATAATACATACAACATTGCATAAATGCACTTGTTTGACCCCTGGAAATAAACAGGCTGTGAAATCCAGTAATTATTTAACTGCAGAAACAGTCTATTTGGCCTTTGAGCTACACAGATGTATTTCAAATGTTTATTTCTGTTCTGGACTCAATACATTTTGTACATACCTTCAACTCTGCTATGTTCACATAAAAGGTACTTAACCTAAAAATCAGTATTTATTGTGAAGGTTCTTATTTTTCGCGTTCTCAACTGTAAAATATTTATAGGTCTTTATTCCCTGCTATTCAGAAGGTCTGTACAAACATAAAAGCGACACGCATGCCTTGTTCACTTCCACTTCAAACCTGCCACTTGTACCCAAGTAAACACTACCTTCCTCAGCAGAGGTGCAATCACAAGTACTCAAAACAAAGAAAAACCAACCTTAGCAGTTTTTCTGGATAAAAATGTACATGACTGTATCTATTACAGGATATGGAAGAAAGCCATAAGATACACAAATCCGGTATATCTGGGCTGTAGTCATTCCAACTATAACCGGGAGTAGTTGGAAAAACATGAAGGATATGGAGAGGATGAACGGGGAACAGTTACTCATTATTCTAACACAGGAACCAGTCATCAGTTAATTATATTAGCATTAGATCAGTTTAAGACCCAAAAATAAGGGAGGTAGCTCATCACACAAGTTGTAGTTAAACCATAAACTTACTGCGACAGGATGCTGTGGATGCCAAAAATTACGTAGGGCAGATTAGACAAATGAGTATACACTAAACCTGCAAAGGTTTAAAAATTGGTATGAACCATGCCTGGCTTGGGAAGCTACTGAGCTGCAAGACTGGAGGTTGGGCTTCAGAAATTGTCCTTGGTTCTGCTGCAGACAGAATGTCATGCTGCAGTACGACCCAGAGCAGGCTTCACAGTTTGGTTTTTTTTTATGTTTATCCATTTTATAAAGCACTTGAGAAAGTTTAAATCAAAACAGTTACATATATAGAAAGTTCTGTTATTATTACCCATAACCAATGAATAACAGCACATCACAAATGTCTTTGACACATCATCAGAAGAAACTGTCTCACTCAAAGATGAGCTGTAACATATCTGAAGGGCTCTCCCTCTTTTCTGACGCCAATAAAGTGCGCGTCACCTGGGAATTAGGAGGAAATATGTGACAGTAACCGACCTCCTGAGACACACAAAACTCTTCTCACTTCAATCCAGAGACACATGAACCTTCATAAACTTCCACAAACATAACTGATAAATTGCAACAATGGCCAGAAAACCTCAACAATTTCTCATTTATTCAGACTTTTGAACGAACTATTATTATTAAAAACTAAATAAAATCTGAATTTCAGCTAAATGCTAAGCTGAGATTGATCATTCAAAACCAGAAACCAGCACGAAAATGGGTCGATGTGCACTTGAGCATTCACAGAATTGCACTATATCATACAGTTTGCTCTGAATTAAAGAAGGCAAAAAAAAATTCACTTTCATATACAAATAGTAGGCAATACTTTACCTGCTCACACTAAAAAAAGAAAATTGTTCTTGTGATTTTTAAATATACTTCATTTTTCTAATGATTTATTTTACAAAATGTTTTTTAATCAAGAGGTTTCCTCTGTATCAGTAGTGAACTTCGCCTCACATACTACCTTTATAGAGAGCTGTTATTTAAACCTCTCCTTCGCTGCTTACACACAAAAACTCTAACAGGATTTAGTTAATACACTTCCACGTACTTGCTACAGCTTCAGACTCAATATGGTTCAGTGTGGAAATGAAGAGCGACAGTCACCAGAGAAGATGACAAACCTCAAAGAAACCCATTTCCAAGAAATCCAGCTTCCCCCTTTACTCTCACGAGCTTGACAGCCTGCAAATATTGAGTTGTTTTCTTTGCCTCATGCGTGCTACTTTTTCTGCCATTTTTATATTTGGCAAAGTTTCTATTACAATCATATGTGACTTCCACAGTTACTGAAAACTTCCACATTTCTCCAGGTTAATGCTGTCTGATTAGAAAGATCAGAAAGTTTCTACATGAAGTTTTTCATCCAAAACCAAGCAAGTTTATTACCCTTCCCATTCCTGAGCCTTCCCCTGCAGTGAATGAAAAAACCAGACCGTGCCAGCAGCCCGAGAGTATCCCTGTTTAATGCAGATGGCTAAAACTGTGTCTACTGAAAGCTCATGAAATGGAGACAAAATTGCCTTCAGTTTTTAGACGGCTGAAGTTAATTGAGCTCAATCTAATCCACTGTCTGCACAGCCATACATCTGTAACGCTGCCTTTTTCCCTTCAGACATGTTTGTGAGTTAATTTTGGCTAATTTTATTTATTACTGAGAAGCAAACAGAACTAAGTTACACTTCTAAATGTAAAAGAAAAAGATAATAATCATCTCAGCTCCACTTCTGAACTCAAATTATTTTGGATTTATTCAGAATGGCACAAAATATTGACGTTAATAACCATAAATACCTTATTATGGTCTTACAAAGTGCAGCTTCATGGCTTCTGCAGGAGACAGAGATGGATTTGACTCAACACATGCCGCGTTCCTCCTCTTTCCCTCTATAATGTGGTGACTACGTGCTGCAGTTCCTTTTTCAATTGGACTAGTGGTAGTCCAGTATTTTGATAGCCGATGCTGGCAATTTGGAAACTCTTGGCTAGACACCAAAAAGGCCACTCCAGCTGACACTAAGCAGTGGATGAGGACAATTAATGAAACGACTGTGTAATACAAAAGGGGACAAAACCAGAACTGGCATAACATTGCAAGGAGAAGACAACAACATACAAACCCAGATTTCATAAAATCCAGAGTTTAAAAGCTTTTATAGCATGGGCTTTCTACTATTAGCTATTGCACCTCTGCCAACTAGTATCTATTGCTCCTCAGGCCAGGTTGGATGGGGCTTTGAGTGACCTGGTCCAGTGGAAGGTGTCCCGGCCCAGGGCAGGGGGGTTGGAACTGGATGATCTTTAAAGATCCCCCCTGATCTAAACTATCCTATGATGCTTTGGCTTTGGAGAAGACAAAGCAAAATCTGAAGCAACGCCTTTTGATTTTCCATTGACCCACACAGATATCCATCATTAATTAGTAACTACATTTCTTAGAGTGAAATGTTTTCCATTGTAACTCTCCAATGCAAATCCTTTAGCTCAGTTACACTCCTGGTCAGGTTTTCTGCCTTCGCTGTTTCCATCCTCTTTGACAGTTGTACCCTTTAAAGTAGCCTGAATGTTTCCAGCTTCTTTGAGACACTGAGTTTTCAAAGTATTGGCCTCACAGGTGTTAACATTTCCTTACATTCTCTAACCCTCAAGAGTTATTAAGAGTTTTCTCACCGTATACGTATGATTTTTGTTCCTGTGCTGGCTGCCAGAAGGTCTGAAAAAAACCCACAGCTCAGTCTCGCCAAAGTCTGGGATGTAAATTGTCAATCAGGGTGAAGAAAGGAAGATGCTCAGTGGGGAGTGCTCTTCACAAAGTCCTTCAGTTCCTATCATCTTCCCAGGAGGAGCTCATGAACATCCAACTGCCACCTCCCAACCTTCCCTCAGACACAGCGGCAAGATAGCACAGGGACAAGGCCACGCTCAAGGTCTTCATTATCCACAGTATGGCAGGATTTGGCCTCAAGTGAGGACGTGCTACACAGCCCCTTCAGCCTTTTTTTTTTTTCTCCCCCGCCCAAGGTAAGGGCAAAATAAGGCATCTTCTTGAAATTGCTTGAAGTGGATTGACATTTTTCAGTTGAAGATTGTTGTTAGTTTCACAGCAGGCCTAATTTTTAAATTTAATGTTCTAGCGCATATAAAAAGGAAAGCATCCTAGGGGGATAATAACTTTTAGCAATCAATTGATTGCATATAGCTGCTGGTTTTGCAGGTACAATCTCTTTAAGGAGGCTGTAAAATAAGAAAATTGTAGCCTTCAGACGCACAGATTATCTGAGTTTCCATGAAAACACTAATGTCAGGACTGTTTGCTGATATGTTTTAGTTTTTTTTTTTTCTTTGATAACAAATGAGAGAAGCAGATGGTCATCAGGTCAGAATGCATCACCTATTTTATATTATCACTCTTGGGGCTTTGTTGGGGTATTTTTAGTCTTTTCTTTTGGTCTCTGTAGCCACTTCTGAAGAAAACTTGTCTGTAATTTTACTCAGGGGAAAAAGTAAGATTAACCTAGACTGGCCCAGAAGGCCAACCGCATCCTGGGCTGCATCAAGAGGAGCGTGGCCAGCAGGTCGAGGGAGGTGATTCTGCCCCTCTACTCTGCCCTGGTGAGACCCCACCTGGAGTACTGTGTCCAGTTCTGGAGCCCCCAACATAAGGAGGACATGGACCAGCTGGAGAAGGTCCAGAGGAGGGCCACAAAGGTGATAAGAGGGATGGAGCACCTCTCCTATGAGGACAGGCTGAGAGCTGTTGGGGCTGTTCAGCCTGGAGAAGAGGAGGCTCCGGGGAGACCTGATAGCGGTCTTCCAGTACCTCAAGGGGGCCTACAAGAAAGATGGAGAGAGACTGTTCAGTAGGGCCTGTTGTGATAGGACAAGGGGTAATGGTTTTAAAATAGAGGGGGGTAGATTTAGATTGGACATTAGGAAAAAATTTTTCACCATGAGAGTTGTAGATCACTGGCACAGGTTGCCCAGAGAGGTGGTGGATGCCCCATCCCTGGAAACGTTCAAGGCCAGGCTGGATGGGGCTCTGAGCAACCTGATCTAGTGGGGGATGTCCCTGCTCCTTGCAGGGGGGTTGGACTAGATGACCTTTGAAGGTCCCTTCCAACCCTAACCATTCTATGATTCTACGATTCTATTTTCACTACATAGCACTACGCTACTACAGCAGTGAACGCATCCCTGCACCAACATTTCTTGAGTTTTCATTAAGTCTCTTACTTTTGCCATCTTTTTCCTAAACATATATATTTATATTTTACACACAGAGTAGTACACAGAGGACAAGATATTATTAAAATATAATAGCAGTGTATAATAAAACCCTGTATCACATTTTTCATATAAAATACAGCCTCTCAGGTGGAAAAGGGTTTCTTGAAACACATCTTCTTGTTTGTTTTTACATTAAATGAATATGATTTAGACAGCAAAGAGAAATTAAATGGATCAAAGACACTACTATCAACTATTTTATTATGTAGTTGTTAAATACACCTTGTTATATGCAATGCATGTCATTTGGCCATTATAAAAAAAAAATAAGCTGTTTTCTAATTGCAAGTGTGTTACAGCCACAAAATTTTAGCATTGGTGAAAAATCAAGTTTCCATATACTCAAAGATGATGCAGTCATACAACCCCCATGACTTTTGCATAAACTGTGGGTTTAGTACTTATTTCAAGCACTTCTCTGTTCAAATTAGAATCAGTAAGCACTAGTCAAACCCAAGGAACACAGAAATAGGGAAGTCACCAGCGATGGATCGAAAATGAAGCCTGCCCCTGTGTCTTGCATCAGAAAGACAGGGAAACATGGGTACCTGCTGCATGGCACAGAGATGATGTGCTAGCAATAGAGCTACTCTCATTTCTCAAAAGTGGCTTTCAAGCTAAATTTGTATTTGTAAACTGGTTATTGTGGAGCATATTGGCCTGAAAGCAAGACTTAATTTTAAATTTCTATTTACACACACAGTAGCTTATGCAATATAGGCAATATGCCATCTTGGGAGTGGCTAAGGTCACACAATTTAGAAGCACATTGCAAATATGAGATTTGCAAGTTTGTAAGAAGATTCATAAGAGTTTAATATCAGACCAGTCTCTTCCTCTTTACCTCCTAGTATGTGTTTCTGTCACAACTGGAATCACTGGATACATGCTCACTTAACTCTGTACCCGCTGCTCTTAGTCAGTTTTATAAATAAAAAAATAAAGAGAAACCATACTTCCACATGAACTGAACTCTACTAAGAAGTCGTAAAGTTGCTTTAGCAGTACTCCTGACATGAGACAGCCAGCCAGACTGGTCGATAAAAACAATACGTGCATAGGAAGAACTCAACCCAGACTCTAATCACAGTCAATCAGTGAGATAAGTCTATGTTATTAAAAATATATTGCATCTTTTTATTCAATTACTTCACCACAAATACACAACATAAGAGATGAACTTGCATTTAAAATCTCAAGGTTCTGGACTGTTTGAGCTTAATAAGGACAAAATAATCAGTCGCAGATGCTTTCACTTAACATTCAGAAAGATCTCATGGGACAGCAAGATTTAATTTTATGGTCATCTGCCATTTTAATGATGTGCTTGTTATAATGCAGAACATCTCTGTCTTACTTGCCTGGTTATAGAAAACATACTAAACTAAATTGGGAACGCATTTAGCTGCACTATTGCTACCTTGTATCATTAGCAAATAATATATGTCTCTGGAATGGGAATTACTAATATATCTACTCTTTATTTGAAGGAAAAAACATAAACCTTTGCTATTGACATTTAAGTCTGTCAGTTGTTTTTATTTACTTCTTTTTTTTTTTTTGCTTCCAATCTTGAAATTCATTTGACCTAAACCATCTTATACATCTTCAATTTTTACCTTTCTGGTGCATTTCTTTCTGTTTGGGATGTGATATAATAGAGAAATGTTCAGAGAGCACATGTGTTTTGGCTGGAAGAGCATAAACTATTTCATTTTCAGTGAGCACATTTACAAAAAAGGTGAGCTTTTCACCTGCCATGACCTATAAGGAAATCTGTGGATCTTAAGTAGCTCTAAAAGAAGCCATAAAAGAAGAATTATAATTCATTTGCACAATGTGTTACAGGTCAGATTCTCTACAGTCCTCATGTATAAAAACCCCTAGGTCTGCTGGAGATGGTAATGTAACCAAAGCAAATGAGTCAAAAAGAACTCTCCTAAGGGTCAAAGGGGTTTCTATTCCCTTGCAAAAACAAACATAAGACAAGATTAAGTTTTTATTTTAACATGTGTAACAGATAAAGACTATAGACAAAAACATTTTTGTGAAAAGAAGGGGAAAAACTGTCATACAAATAAATGTCTTTCTTGTTAAGAACTAAGTAATACTTGCCATATATTAACATTTAAGTTGAAACTAAATAGTGGTAGTTCCACACATTTTTGTCCAGGCGGAAATGAACACAGGAAAGAGAAGACAATCTATGTCATAAAATGGCCATTTCCTTCAGGTTTCAGAAGTCCTAGCGAATTACTGCTCTGACTGGAATCCAGCCAAAGAAATGCAAACACCAAACCAGTTTATCATCAGAAGCACCAACATTAATATACAGGATTACTATATTTAAAATTTATGCCATTTAAAACTCATTAGATCACTTAAGTACCTTGCATTCTTCTTGCTTTGCTTAACTTTCCACAAAGAAGCTATTCCTATGCAGATTACAAGTCTTCATAGATCTTTCATGGATAAGAAAGAAATAACCATCACTTTTAGAAAATTAGAAGTGAATTCTTACTTTTCTGTATCCTTCTGTGTTAGAAATCAACCTTCAGGCTTCAGAGCATAAAGCTGTTATGGAGCAGTTAGAAGATCTAGAGTAAGCAGAAGGGTGTTCATGTTCTCCAAATACTTAGCAGCTTTTAGGAACTTGATGCCACCTACAGTACTCAAGAGCATTTCAGTAGACAGAAAATGATTACAGTTGATATTGTCATTCCTGGTATCATTGCATCACTTTTCCACGCACTAAGAAAAAGCCGTTCCAAGAGACATGCCTGGATTCATGGACCAAGGCAGCAGGAACAGCACAGCACTCACGTCCTGAATCCTAGCTCCCTGTTGCAAAGGAACAGCTTAAGCGAGTATTTCCTTGCATCATCTCCTCTTCCCACCAAAATAAAGGTGGCATAGCCATTAACACTTCACAGATGTGTCAGTATTTCTTTTATAGAGCCTCTTATGACAAACCATGGTGTGCTGCCTCCAAAGTTCAATCTAACGATACAAACAGAACTTAATTTGTTCAATATATAAATTACATCAGAGAATCCCATATGCTGCAACTCAGCATGAGGAACTGCCTCAAATCAGTATCAGTCTGGCACAAGCAGCCGCAATAACAAGATGTGAATCTGGGACAAAATGCAAGGACAGAGAGGCAGGCACGCAATCCTGAAGCAGTTATCCTCACCGGCAGCCTAGGGCTTGCACGTTTCCCTCCTTGCTTCCACTCAACTTGAATATTAAAGTTCATATTTTTTCTGCTGAAATGAAATTTTAATTTATCTGCTCCTAGGTAGTAAGACTTTAATGTAAACCCGTCTTTCTAACTAACAATTCTATTCCATCCACATTAAAGAACCCACCTCAGCTTTACATCAGCAGCTTCAAACAAACAAACAAACAAACAAATTTCCTGTGAAAAGCGGTAGCAAATATTATTTACTCTACTCCAACATGTTGTTGCTCCTGAGTTCTCTTTTCACTAGACCTGATGGTAGGCACAACAGAGAATATTTCAACATTGCCATCTGTCTCCTTGGCACTCCATACCAAGCGAGTCGCTGCCACTTTGATGTAAATTAGAATTTCCCACCAGATACATTAAGCCAGAGGCTGCTGACGGGTTGCCCTGTCTCCCTCAATGCCTTCTTCCCTTCAATCTATTCTTGATATTGAACAATCTGAGCATGTTAAGAACAGGCTTCTACATGACATGTATTAAATTGCAGGAATCATCAATAAATGAATAATAGGTGGTCTGAAAAAATCCCTTTATAAAAGACTTTTAAAGCATCATTAAATTTATTACAATGCTTCTAGTACATCTCAGGCATTCTCATGAGACATGGTCACAAAAAGGTTAATGGCAATGCTTGGGAGGGAGAAGATGGATATGGTGATCAGATGTATCGACTTGCAGAGAAGCTGCAAACAGTAAAGCGAGGATCAGCCCACGACGGCTGCTAAAATAGCAATACTGTGTTTCAGCACGTTCTCTTAAATCTAGCTCCCTTCCAAGATAAATCACTATAGCTGTGTTAAGAAAGTTACAGTCCCAAGTTCTCACCACTGATTACGCTCTCGCCCAGGACAACCTAATTCTTAATTTCAACTTCAATTTTTGTAGTTTAAGATGTATGACACTATGTGACAGCTGAGCTCAGAGAACTGCAGACCTTCCACTTCAGGGCTGCAAGGAGGCTGTGAGTAGGCACCTCGAGGGACCAGGAAACATTGAGGATGCATTCTGTTGTCTTGCTGTGAGGTGAGCAACAGAAGATCATCCTGAACGTCCATCCAGTTTAATACAAAGAAAAATATATTTCCGAATACTTTTGGGAACAAAACAGATTTCCCAACGTTTTTCCAAACATCAAAGCCAGGCTTTTAGGGTTAAATATGTCACTTAAAAAAATAAACCCTTTTCAACTCCAAACAAAATATAGTGTGAGATTCCAAGTTAATTCAGGGGGATGAGGATTATGACTAGGGCAAGTGATAAAGAAGAAATTTAAAAAATAAACCAACAAACATTCAGAACAAATAGACAAAACAGCAGATTGGAAGGGCGGGGATCTGTTCTCCAGTGAAGTCCCTCAGAAAAGCAGTGCCTGACCCTGCACAGCAAAATGACAGCATCCACAGGCTGAACTTTGTTCATATGCAAGTGAACTACAAAATAACATTTATTATGTAATACCAAGCTACTTGAAGAGGAAAATGGGACACAACACCAATTTCCAGCCTGATGCTGAGATAAATGCAAGGGAAAGATCAAACGAACGCTACTACCGAAGGTTTCCGTTCCTGACTAAACACATAAATGAAAATTTCATAGTCTTTGAATGAAATATTATTTTCAGTCTTTCAACATATTTTCATGACTATCTTATATTTCTTACATGAAGAGACTCATGTATATAGAAGTGTAATAGACAATTCTGTTTCTGAACATGAAAAATGACAGGGACATATCTTAGCATCATTTTATTTAACTGATCCTGAATGGAGAATTCAGGACACTTAGAGGTTTTCTTAGGTGAACTGAAAATTTTAAAAAATTACAAATTTCTCATCTGATTTCCACTTGATACAGAGGATGCTTAGACCAGGCAAAAGCATTTGGTAGATGCCACTGCCTGACTCCAGGCAGGTAAATGACTCTATAAAGTCATTTACATAAGTGAAAAAAAAATAAACAAAACCAAACACAAACCCACTGTTAAGTTTACCATAGGTGGGCTGTCAGGAAGGCAGTTGTCTGCAAAAGACATCTCTCCCCTGACAGATACTGCAATGATCAGTGCAAGTATGAAGCAAATTCTACATTAAAACAAATATTATAATACTAATAGTTTAATAGGGCAAACAGTCTAGGCAGTTGTTGCTTTGCCCTGGGCTATCACTTACACAGGCTTCTTCCTATTCTGGAATGGTGATTAACTCTTCTGGAAGGTGTTCAAGTAGCAGTTTCGTATTTACCCGAACACCAGAGACCACCTTTGCCCATCGACTCTTTTTGCCCTAGTCTGATAGCCATTTAAGCCTGTTTGGCACATTCTATAACACAACTTGTTATTCAACATAGGTATACAGCAGAGGATTTATTTTCCTGTGTTCGCTACTCATCATTCATTCAGATAAAAAACTAATGATTGCCTAATGATTTCGCTCAGATACAAAATGCTGCCATTCAGCCTTGCCAATGCTGGAAGGAGGGGAAGGCAACTCTTCCCTGGAACCTAGCAGTGTATCAGTGCTTGTCCTGACATCCTTAAGGCATAAGGTCCTCTTTGGCCACCTACCTGGATTCCCTCCTCCCAATGACAGGGCATCCTTTATGCTTTCTCCCTGGAAAAATATCTTCCCATATTAAAAAATAAAAATAAATAATTTCATTTACAAGGCTTAAATTTGGGGGTTTATATTTCAAGATTCTACCATAAATTTGATAAACACACTGCCTTTGAAGATTAATTGTTTGACACTGGGGAGGGGTTAAGAAATGAATTATAAACTGCTATCTCTATACTCTAAGTACCAGGAGGTCTAAGTCATTAACTTACCTAATTAAACATAGAGAAGTAGCGCTTGTCAAAGACAAACACAAAATAAGTTCTGACAGACATATTACATCCTTCATCAGGTCTAAACTCTGGACACTTCAGTTCCTGCTCAGCTGCTATGGTCCTGCTTAGTGCATCCCTCGGCTTATCCACCAACACCTCTGCCAGGAGACACAAGACAGCAGAAACATACTAAGCTCCTCCATGTCACGGGCTAAAATCACACAGGAAAATACTGGCCAAATACTTGTATCTTCTTTTGCAAGATTTGCTTCCTTCTGGTTTACAGCATTCATAAACTGAAAACATAAAGTGTTTCTCATAAGTACTGTATAAGACTCAAAGTTTTTACAGTAAGTTGGGCCAAAATTTGCATCCAAATCTGAAGTGAAGCAATTTGAGAGTTAGGAATCTTGGGTTTGCCTTCCAATACATTGGATTTCATTAGTCACTCAAAAGAAAGAAAGAAAACATTGACCTGCTAAGGGAGCCAGGAAAAAAAAAGAAAACCAAACAACTCTAAAAGGAAGAGAGAAAAATAAAGAGAAGAAACTTCTCTGCAATTCTTTTAAGCAAGTACAAGATAAAATGAAAACAATGTTTATTGTAATTCTTCAATAACAAACTTCTTTTCCCTCTTTCAATGAGAATAACATACTTTTACTTATAACTGAAGTTAAGTAACAGTGGTGTTTGAACCAGCATTACTTGAATAGTTTGTAATGACGTCAGATTGAATGAGTACGATTGTTTCCACTTTTAGTGTTTCGAAATGTGTGCACATTTTTCAGTTTTCACTGTACCTTTATCGTCCACTACTGGCCAAAAGTATTTCATTCATATTAAACACTATGTGTTCATACATACAAATGAAACAAATCCAGTTGTTATGAATGGAAAGGTAGATGAAAATAGCTATTTTCATCTCAAAATCGCCCATCAGCAGAAAGAGGACGCACGCACCTCAGGGGTCTGCATCCCGCTAAGCAAAGCCTCATCAACAAGCTCGCCAAGGTGCTATGTGAGGAAGCATTTACCATAGTAAACGTGAACCACCCCACAGTCACTAACGTTCAGAGAGCATTTATTGTTATCTTGCAATTGCTCTGAGCATGTTTTAGTGATCATGGAATTCCCTCCTTCATCTGCTGCTGCTTATCCCTCTTCAGCAGAAGCAGGAGTACTCCATTTGCTCTGAACTGACACCCTCCTTGTTCACACTTGCTGTCCTCTGACAGCATTAACATCCTGCAGTTGGGATTACATTTACTTGTCCTACATTAGGACAAAAGGAAAACTGTGACAACAAAAATAAGAAATATTTACTACTTGTAGGTGAAAACCATCTATCAAATTTGATTTTTTTTCCCACTCTAAATGGAAGGTCAAGAATATTTTATTTATTTATTTTCTAAAAATAAACTTATCTCAGAAGTAAATAGATGCTCCCCAAATTTGAAGTTTTGATTCAGACATAGAATCATGGAATATGTGCAGAAATTAGTTGGATTACTTAGCAGACACTGTGGAGCCATCTCCAAGCCAGGTTCTCTTAAACTGCATTACATCAAAACCACGACACCTACTACTCCATCTCGCTCTTGTGACCAGGATGAAGACTAAGACTGAAAGAGGGCAAAATTTCCATACGGAAGCCAACCTGTTCAGACTGGGAAGCAAAATCACATCGGGGAAAAAAAAAAAAAAAAACAGGGAAAAAGAAATCTTAAAAAAAAAAGCTTAACAAACAAACAAAAAAACCCACTTGACTTTTTCTGACTTACAATGATGTTAACTTATTTAATAAGGCTCTGACATTTGCTTTCAGAACCACCTGGGACCTGGAAATGAAGTTCAGTATCGAGCCTCCAGTCAGAGCTATTATTACAAAAACCAGAGCCCATGTCTATAAGCCATAGCAGAGCGTTTACATTCAGAGTCTCTCAGTAATCTCTTTTCTCCAGCATGCGGCTCAGTACGTGGCATCCTGGCAAGATCTAAACCGCAGCAGATCGTTGTATGTATGTCTTCAGATAAGATACAACTACATCCCACAGAAAACAGGAGCAGGCAAATGCCCCAGAGTTACATAATAGCATCAAGAAACAGATAAAGGTAGAACAGGGGATCTGCTACTTTCACTGATTAGAAATAGAAATAGTTAGGATGCAATGACTTAAGATTAATTTACTTTATTGGACTGAAATCAACTCATTTAATAGGATCCTTTTGACCCCGAGGTGAAAAAGAATAGGATTTAATTTCAATAAATGTTCATGTTGTGCATTTTGCCAGGCTTCTTCCTGATCATAGCCACCGGAATTCAGACAGAAAGTTATAGTTCTCCTTACTGAAGCAGAAATTAAAATGTAGATTAGTAGTTTCAATGTAAGAATTAAATCATACATTCACCTTCTCTCAACATGATGTAAAAAGAAGCAGCACAGGATTCAGAAACATTAACTTGGCAAAACTTGTGAAGGTCCATTTTAAAAATGACATTTATCCCTTATTTTATCTGCTGTACATATTGTTTACTAAATATTTTTTGGTTATGCATTCATTTTAGAATAAATCCTGCTAATTTACTTTACCTTTTTTTTAGCACAACAAGCACTGTGCCTCTACTAGTCTCTTTCCTCCCTGTCTCTATATTTATTTTTCTCTTGCAACTATAGGAATAAAGGTTGATTGCTGGATTTTATTCTCCAGATAAGAGTAGTTGCCCGGTGAACTAAATGCCCGTGTAGTGGTTGGATTTTATGAATCACTCTGGTTATGATTAGAAGCACAAGTGAAAAAGTCACTGATCATCATTAGATAGTGTCATTAGCATTCTAAACTGGCTGCAGCAAATTAAAAATGCAGAAACTTTAAAAGATCTCATATAAAGAGTGAAAGACAACAACAGGGTAAACCTCCTCTGAATTTCCATCAGCAATTTCCATCTGACCTGCAGCCACCCACGTCTGCTCCGAAACCCAGAGCAGCGGGGCCTGCTCCAACCGTCTCAGTGCCTGCTCTGCTGAGAGGCTTTGCAGCTGAAAGGCAGCACCGTAGTGATGCAACCGTGCTGCTTTTGGGATCTGACCCACAATTCCAACATGTAAATGCTTCAACGTTTAAAACTCCAGATGCCTTTCCTGCAAAGGTTGAATACACTCTGACAATTTCTGGTACAGCTGTAAAAAGTACATGAAGCAATAAGAGAAATGAATTTTCTGTGGTTAACAGATTCAAAGCACAACTACTGATACTTTAGAACAAATTTTGCCCTCAATTAAATCCATTACTTAGCTGATGCTGAAGCAGAACATCCCTCACTGACACCGCAACGATTAAATGTTTGGTGAGAAGTTTTGCACGTGAACCCTTCTCTTCTCTTCCCATCACCATCCTTTAGATGTTGGCTGGCTCTTCCAACCCAACACTGAGACTTTCACATAACTGTGAGAAGTCAAGAAAGGCAGACATTGCCTGCTCAGTATACTGTTTGGAGATGTGAATTGTTTTTTCCTGAAGGAAATTCCAAGTTTATTTAAATAATTACGTGCTGTACCCTGAAACTATTAATACATACATCTATGATTGTCTTTCTTGAGTTTTGGTGCTCAGACAATTTTTTCATACTACTTATTTAATGAATAGTGTATTATTCCATAAAAAGTCTCTTCTGTATAACACCTACATGCATTAGAAAGGTTAATATTGCATTTTATAACACACAGGCTGATGACAAAGTAAAAACGCTATTCTGAAAAGCAGAAATGTCAACACATCTCTAAAGACATAAAATGACACAAAATGAAATGTTACCAACTGCTGAGTCTGAAGAAAGGCTCCTTGAAGTTAAGGGATGAAATTAGAAAAAGGCACAAATCATATTTTAAAAGTATAATAATCTACTTGATGAAACTTTATAGAATGCTTTTTATAGACATAAGCTTCTAAAAATACTGTTAATTTCCTTTCTACCGCAATAATTTCAAAGGGTCCAAAAATAGAGGGGTCCACAAATGCTGATCATTAATCACCTATCAACTTTTTGTAGCCATTAGTATCCCAGCTTCCACAACTTTTGGCCAATTATAATTCACTCGACAGAATCTCATTTTTTGGAAGGACATCTTGTAAAATGAATCATGACTGTGTACTTTCTTTCAGAAATAGGGATGAGTGTGTGTGTGTATGCAGACACACGTCTTCATGTCCACACCGTGTCACACTTTGTGTAAACGCACACATATTCATAAAGACTATACATCAGCATCACTGTGTGTAAATACACATATGCAGATAGACAGGTTTGCGAATACATACTACCAGATACGCAAAACAAGTCACAGCCATTAAATTTGCAATCCCCAAAAGCTTCAGGAGGAGGACAGGGTTACTCTGGGAGGTGGAAAGGAAGGTGGGAAGAGTGCTACAGTTTTCCTTATGTACTAGGATGAAGGAATGAAAAATATTTGTTTGAAGTAACCACTTAAAAATAACTTAAACATCACCAAGCTCTAATTAGCCCAAACGAAAGTATGGGTTAAATATAAAATGAGAAGACTTGTTAACATCCTGCATTCCCCCAGTTCAGATTTCAAATCTAGTCCCTTAGGAAGGTTTTGCAAGGCTATGAAGTCACAAGGGAAACACAGTGTCTGTATTTTATCAACATCAGTGACTCACAGCTGCAATAACACAGTTATCCTTACCACCCTACTGATTTCTGAATTACCAGCATCAAATCTTCAGCTCCTCAGGTTTTTCACTTGATGCTTTTAAACTAACACATCCAAAGCCTAACATCTGTAGACAACAGCATAGCCCAAGGTGTAAGCCTGCAAGGAGATGTAAAACGGTACCTTATATTCCCAAATATTCACACAAAATCCCACTGGGAGCAGAAGCACAGCAATTAGCTTTCCGTGAAAGCTGTAGCATACCTTTATTTTTGGCTTAGCACTGCATCTTTAAGTTGCCAAACTAGCCCTGGGTAAAAGTCAGGAGCGAAGCTCAGCACTGGTACCCAAGAGGCAGTAACCAGCAGACTGGATTTACAAAGGGAATTTTAATGCTGCGGAGTCTCGAAGCCCTGGGCCACTTTCTGATGCCAACTCCGAAATATGTTTGCCCAAGAGAAGTTATACCCTGGTTAATTTTATTCATAATACAGACATTTTATTTTTTTCTGCAAATAGCATGCATCTAGGCAGTCAGAGGCACTTACCAAGCCAGCTTTGTGATTTTTTTTGAGAAAGTATGAATGAAACACAGGCATAAACAGGAGAGGATAAGCACAGTCTTGATTCTTTCAATGCTCTTCTTACAGAAAGTACAAATTATGTTCCTTTGCATTATGATCATGCTGCTATAATGACTATCCAGGAAATGTGGAAGCCAATTTGGCCCTCTTTTATGACTTCAATTTAATCAAACCAAAATCTCAGCCAAAAGGAACGGCCCAGTGAAGAAAGCCCACATAGCTCTCTCTGTAAGAGCTCGACTCAATATTCATACTCGCTTGCTCACTTCAAAGCTCCAATAATGAGCACGGATGCGTTTATCGTACCATGACAGAAAAGGAGGCAGAAAGGAGGGGAAAAAGAGAGACCAATAATGAAAGTAATGTCTCCGCCTGATGTTGCTAGTCGTTACAAGGGAAAATGATGGCAAAACATTTGAAAGACAAATTCATCCTAAGATATTTAACCCAATTTTTCATTACATTGGACATTAGAGAAAATTTCATTTCTGCAAGACAAATACAGTATGTGATAGTATTTCTAGAGACAGACAGAATCAATTTGAAGGGATATGGATGTGTACAAACACGGATGTCTGTGCTGGCTCCAGCATAGGAAGGGTATTCTAATCTCCACTATTTCCTACCAACAGCCATGACACTGAACAGCTCCAGAGAGTAACATTTTTCTTCTTCTAGAAAAGCACTATGAGATGGCCCACTAAAACACTGAGAGACTTTAAAAAAAAAAAATCTTTTGCTTCTGGATGTTTCTTCCATCAATACTGGATGGATCAGACCCTGGGAGAGGGATGCTGGCAGGATTCCAGGCTAATTGTTATTTCCATGGAGAATCTTCACATCTAGCTAATGTTTTTAACTTAGATTTTTGAAGACAACAGGTTTTTCTTCCTGTAAAAGCAACTGCCAAGTGTTCAACTCACATATCCCAAGAGCAAATTGTAAAAGATTACAAAATAAGACTGGCCAGGATTCGGTACTGCTGGTCTAGTCCCTTCCCATAATGTGAAGCCAGGAGGTTCCACATGTACACAGCTACCCTTCTGTAAAGGATACAATTAAAACCTACTTCATATTTTTTCTCATTAATCAGAGATATTGCACACATGTTCAGATGTAAATATATGTAACTAAGAGCAATGCTTTCCTTTTTAGAGGTCTGCTCAGACAACTATTAGCTTTAATAAAGATTAGCCTTCTAAGTCAATAAACTTAGGGAAAAAGAAACTAGAAATGTATTAGTAACAGTACCTAAAGATTCAAGAGAAATATTTCCAAATATGGCAGAAGTAAGACAAATTTGTTATTTTGAGGTGGGGGGTGGGGTGTGAGAATCACCACCACAGACTTGAAGCATATACAGAGCACAGTCCTCAGGTCACAGATGCACTTCCCGGAAGGCTCAGGGATCAATAGATTTAGTTTACTAAAAACGTCCCTTGCGAATAGACATATCATTCTGTCATTGCTCAGGATTAACAACCTACTACTGTTATGCTGGCATCATACATAAGTCTCTGTGAGTTACGTGGATGAATTTCTCTTAAAATCTCTGAATTATTTAAAAGTATGTGCATCGATTTGCAAAACAAAGATAAAAGTTGTAGATTATACCGCAGTCACCACTGTTTTCCAGAGAGAAGATTCATCCTACTTCTTCACAGTCTGTTAGCTCATGGATGGGAAGTACTTCCAGAAAACACCATGTGCATTAGCAGAACCTGCATGACCTCCAACAGATTAAAGTACTATGATCTTCAAATGTCAAAGTGCCTCGTGTTGCTCACACAATGTGGAGATGCCCACAAATTCTTTCTTAGTGTAGACTCCAATAACCTCAGAGCAGCCAACATCATCCAGATAACTATTTCCTCTTTGCCACTATTTAGATCCTGCATTGTAGTCCTCAGCGCCTGCACAATCTCCTTGTTTACTTGGCACACTCCTATTAAGCTCTGATTAATTCTGCAAGGATGACACTTTCTCTCCTTACGTACTGACTATGTGCAAAACTCCAGTCCCAGGCAAATCCCTGTTTATCACATTAACACCAGGTTGGGAAATTCCAGCACAGCCATAGCAGTTCCTAAGAACGGGGTCATGGTCATTTTCCATCTCCCAACACAGCTGCAGCAGTTGGAAAGGCATGGATTGAAGGTGTTAAAGCCCAATTCAACATCTATTTTCCAACACCCTTGTAAGCTTTCCAATTCTGTTGAGTCCACAAGTGACAAATACACATTTTCTCAGCATAGCTATTAAATTTTATTCAGTGTTTTAATTAGTCCTAAAATAAAATTGCACATTTGTATAGCATGAGGAATTATTTTAGACAAATTGCAGGTTAATAGGAATAAAGCATGCACCTGAACTCAGAGCTAAACTGAATGCACAGAGATATGCAGTCCCTCACTAGTGGTGAATAAGGAAAATTTGTGCTACAGAAGAGAAAGTTTCCTAAACTTTCTCCTCAGACTTTTACTGATCCAAAGAAAAGAATCCATGAAGTTGTAACCCTGCAGCACTAGGTAAGCTCAGGAGCCCCACGTGGTCCAAGACACCTCTCCAAGAGTCCTACTAGGAAGACAATAAGACCTAAAGAGGTATCTTGGATAAATAGAGGATTTTTGAGACTAGTTAAATTATTTTTATGACTAAAAATTTAGTTTGGACTTATATTGAGAAGCACTTCCAGGGAAGATAAGGTTACTTTTAAAGTTGCAAGTGCTTTGTACTACACAAATTATTATAAAAAAAATAAATAACTACTAAAAAAATAAAAGAATCAATGAAAATCCAACCAAGAAAACCGCTTTGTTTTCACAAGCCAAGAAAATATGCATGACTTAGAAATCAATGAAGTATTTTTTCACTAAAGTGAGATTTCTTTTATAGTGTAGTACTTAAAAAATAAATGTGAAGCTTAAATAACCAAACACATACCAAAACACAGCAAACGAAATCTTTAGATTAATCGATTGCATCTATGCAGTATTTTACAGTTCAATAACCTTTAGGAAAAAACAACAACTGGACAGGTTTTTGACATTTGCTAACTGTTACAAGCAATGTCATTTGAATAATACAAAAAGGCAATTTTATCAATCCATGCTAGGTACCATACAGTATGCAGTCATATTACTTACTAGCTCATCACATCTTCTGACCACAAGAATTATCTCCACAAAGCCAATCCTCTTTGCGTCTTTCTTTGTTCTCTTAGCTTCACCAAATTTTGCAATTCCTAAAGCATTTTTGAATAAGAGCTGTGCAAGAAATCTATTTATGTCAGCCTGCTCCAGAGAACTCCAAGATCTTTGCAAGCTGTGCTACTCCCCAGCCATTCACTATGATGCGCTTTGATAAACGCATTCTTATTTCCCAAAACTTGACTCTACCTTTATTCTCTGCTGTTCCAGTATATTGGGCTGTTCTTGCTTTCCGTTGCCTACAGCAAACAGAGCACTGGGTATGCTCTAACATATGGTCTTAGTAAAGTCAATGGGAAAACTCTTACGCCTGGCCACGAGGGAAGACCTTGGGATCCTGGTGGTCACCAAGTCGCCTGGCTGCCAGCAACGTGCCCTCATGGAAAAGAAGGCCAGCACCATCCTGGGCTGCGTTAGGCAGAGCACTGCCAGCAGGTTGAGGGAGGATCACGCAAAGTCATTGCCAACCTCAACCACCCTGTGATTCACTTCCAGGACTCTCCACTTGGACAGTGGCTCGATGTCCAAGTGGAGACCTGTCACGAGTGGCGTCCCTCAGGGCTCCGTGTTGGGTCCGGCCCTATTCAACATCTTTGTCGGTGACATGGACAGTGGAATAGAGTGCACCCTCAGCAAGTTTGCCGACGACACCAAGCTGTGTGGTGCCGTCGACACGCTGGAGGGGAGGGATGCCATCCAGAGGGACCT
>JAAGAY010142358.1:0-17507 GCA_011801015.1 Ardeotis arabs
AGGTCGAGGGAGGTGATTCTCCCCCTCTACTCTGCCCTGGTGAGACCCCACCTGGAGTACTGTGTCCAGTTCTGGAGCCCCCAACATAAGAAAGACATGGACCAGCTGGAGAGGGTCCAGAGGAGGGCCACAAAGATGATCAGAGGGCTGGAGCACCTCTCCTATGAGGACAGGCTGAGAGAGTTGGGGCTGTTCAGCCTGGAGAAGAGGAGGCTCCGGGGAGACCTGATAGCAGTCTTCCAGTACCTAAAGGGGGCCTACAAGAAAGATGGGGAGAGGCTGTTCAGTAGGGCCTGTTGTGATAGGACTAGGGGTAATGGTTTTAAAATAGAGGGGGGTAGATTTAGATTGGATATTACGAAAACATTTTTCACCATGAGAGTTGTAGATCACTGGAACAGGTTGCCCAGAGAGGTGGTGGATGCCCCATCCCTGGAAATGTTCAGGGCCAGGTTGGATGGGGCTCTGAACAACCTGATCTAGTGGGGGATGTCCCTGCTCCTTGCAGGGGGGTTGGACTAGATGACCTTTGAAGGTCCCTTCCAACTCTAACCATTCTGTGATTCTATGAAAATATTTTTTTTACTCACCTGTGACTATCCTTACTTGGGAGTTGCTAGAGTACTGTGAGAAATGCAACATTGCTTAATTAATTACAGGGAGAGATACCCAAACAAAGCTATGATACACACTGTCTCTTATTTATGTGAATTGAAGGGATTTTGTTCCTGGTCTTACAAAACTGCTCCCTTCTCCTTCATCCCCTACCCCTTGTTTGTGGGTTGTTTTTTTTTCCCTTTGAACCTTCATGCACTTCCTGAAAGAGATGCAGATTGTTGAAATAAAGTTTTGGAATTGAAGAATGGTATTTGCATTGCACTGTGGTTTGCAATTTTTAGATTCCTGTGGATTCAAAAAGTAGGAAGAGGTATCTGACAATTTTAAACCTGTTTGAACCTGTTGGACTTACTAGGGAGAGACTTGCAACCTGTTGAATAAAAGCTATGATGAATTTCAACAGTGTTGGAAACCAGTATGTTTCTGCTTGGTAGCTCACTAAGCAGAGATCCTAATAGTAAAAACCAGTACGCTAACTCTGCTGCCTAAGGAATCTAAGCACTTTATCAGTTGTGAGAGAAAAATGCATAGGATACCAGCATCTTCAGCATGTTAAGAGAGGACAGGGATTTGTGCAAATGTGTATTTACAATCTGGAAAATGTTTTATCTTTGTTGAGTGAGAAGAGTTTTGGTTTGGTTTGGTTTTTTTTCTTGGATGCTGGAAACTGATTTCAGTAGTAAGCAGCAAGTATGTAGGCAGGATATACATATATATAGATCTGCATGTATGCATTTATTTTTAGTCATTCACATATTAGTTTGCAGAAACACTGCTTTTTAGAACTGTGAAGGATGTCTGTCATCTGTCCACACACCATAACTAGCTACATTCCACTCCTGTGTTGAGAGGAAAGCAAAAACGCTGAACAAGAAATACTTGGATGGCAACTAGAATCTGAACCTTTGTGGCATTTCTCAGACTTGACAACCTAAACTAATCGTGCTAACTGGCCAGTGTACTAAAATCATGTATTGTCTATCTCCGTTATGAAATGTGTAGCATGTGCAGTTCCTCTGAGGTGATGCTTCCCTTCAAAATGGTCACATTTAAAACCCATGCCAATGGTCTCTATTAATGTTACAATGTAACATTTTTTCCTATTAATTATCAGATTAGAATGTCATATGAGTGGAAGAAGCAGTGTGAAAGATGGGCTGGTAAGGCTAAAAGTATTGCATGTACGTATAAAATTTTTAACCGTGATACACTGAAATTTCCAGTTTCTGTTTTCTTGGATTTTCTTGCTGTAAACTCATCTCCCTTGCTCCATTAAAAGGCATGTGTTAACCTTCCCCTTCATACAGGAGTGAAATGGTTAAGTGCTGAAGTTGCAGAAGGTGCAGACCTCTGCGGTACGATTTCCTGTGTTATTCGTACAGGCACAATGATAAATGCTGCAGGTGTGGGATTCACTGCTTCTATCACTACATGTATGCAAATTCCAGTAGAGCATGATAGCTAATTACAATAAATTGAGTGGACTAGATGAGTTTTTCAGGGACAAGGACCTGGGAAGGAACACTTAAAACGCTGGCCACAAAGCCATGGTTTGAGCAGGAAGCCTGGTTAGTTGTGTGCTCTTTTTTTAAGAGCTGAAAATTTTGAAATTCAGATTACAGCAAAGAACCCTTTCTGTACTGTTTGTGAACTGTGTAAATGTTGTGTCACTCTTGTCAGCTCTCAGAGGAGAAGCTGGTTGTGCCATGCTTGTCTGCAAGTCCTGGCCCTGCTGGTGGCGTGGGTACTGAAAAAGAAGGTCTCTTAACGGGAAAGCATGGTGGGAGGAATTATTCTTCTGTGTCTCAAGTCACTTTACCTCCCAGCCATGGCTCAAAATGCCTCCTTTTCACAAACACATAATAACCTGCAAGCTGCTGGTCATGCAGGCTCCATGAGGCTGTCACCATACAGTGCAACTGGTGACGCTGTCTTATAAAATGTGCTGAGAAGATTGCTGCATCAAGAGCACAAGAGGTGCAGATGCTTTTTTGGGTATAACTGCTTGGTCCTACTTAGTTTGTCTCTCACTTGGGGATAATAATGTGTGCTTTGTAGGTCTTTTAAAACTAAGTGTAATTAAAACTAGAGCTTACTGATTATCCTGTGTCTTCAGCTTAAATGCACAGATCTTTGTAAATCTAAACTTATCAGGAAGCAGATAAAAATGTTTGTCTTTGATTTCTCTTCTAGCCAGGCTCAGTGAGCACAATCAGTACTGGAGATGGTATCTTAGGGGTGTGCTGAAACTTTCATTCTGTCTTTACAGGCTTTGCTTTTTTTTTCCCTTCTGTGTTTGTGGGTGTGTTTTCCTGTTTCTTTTTTTTCCTCCCCGTTATCTTCCTTTACAGATGTTTGAGTATGTCGGTTCCTCTGATGGAGCAGAGAAATTGGCCCCTTTAGCATAGGAAAAGGGAGGCTGAGGCTGTATTTTCATAAGAGCTGTGTGCCAAGCTCAGTCCACATTGTCAGTGGCTGAAAAGAGCTGTATCATTTTCCTCTGCTGTGTGTTTCTGTGTGTCTTTTTTTTTTGATGCAGGGGTGCTATCAAAGGGGGAAAACCCCACCTTATATTTAATTTATGGCTGCAGTGCACACTGAGATCAGCTGAAAGCACTGTGAAGTCTCAGCCTGGGTGGTGTTGTGATTGCCTCCCGAAATCTACCTCAAGTTAATTGTGTAGGAGGGACAGAGATAGAGAGTCACATTACTACAAAGGCAGAAGAGCATAAACCAACAACAAGGAAATTAGGAGAATAACGGATGGCGTAGTGGTTCTGGGTTGTTGCAATTGGTCACAGGTATTCAAAGGTCTATCAGTTTTTGGAGGAAAATGCACGTTTCCTGTGAGACCTATGTCTGGGCTTAATGGCCAGGTGTCCTTCTGTTTTTAACTGGGCTGATTGGTGAACCTGTGCAACTTGCTGGTACAGTTTTATATTCCAAAGAAAATATGCCAGTTGAAAAAGTGGCTTAGTAGTTTCTGTTTCCTGGATGGTAGTGTCTTGCATAGGAGCTCTGCCTCAAGTAAGACTGTTGTTTCTCAAGCTGTATTTTGACCCCACTGTAGGAAGATAGGTGACACAAAGGAGAATTATCCACAAACCTGAAAAGTATTCATCAATTTACTGTGATTACAGTAGATCCTACTTAGCCATCACTAGTTCATGGCTGAGCTAGGCGGAAGCTGAGAGAAGTGTGGACAAAGCCTGCTCTGTGGAGAGTGAACTTTGGGACTTGGTCTTTGAAATGAAGCCAGTGTGAACAGGGAACCTAAGTTGTATCAAGACAGAGCTTGTAAAATTAAAAGAAAGGATTGTATGATACTGTCCTGGTGAAGGAGGAAGCTGGTAAGGGTACAGACATTGTAAATATCTTAGATCAGTTTTAACTCTCGCTTTGAAAGTTTCCAGGCATATTGTAGTCCTTGAGGATGTTTGCCAATGACAACAAGCTGTGTGGTCAGTTGACACACTGGAGCGAAGGGATACCATCCAGAAGGACCTTGGCAGGGTGGAGGGGTGGACCTGTGTGAAGCTCTTGAAATTCAACAAGGCCAAGTGCGAGGTCCTGCATGTGGATCTGGGCAATCCCACGCACAAATACAGGCTGGGTGGAGAGTGGATTGCAAGCAGCCCTGAGAAGTACTTTGGGGTACTGGTGGGTGAGAAGCTCAACATGAGCTGGCAATGTGTGCTTGCAGCCCAGAAAGCCAACTGCATCCTGGGCTGCTTCCAAAGAAGCATGGCCAGCAGGGTGAGGGAGGTGATTCTGTCCGTCTCTTCCACTCTCGTGAGACCCCACCCGTAGTACTGCATCCAGCTCTGGAGCCCCCAGCCTAAGAAGGACCTGTTGGAGCGAGTCCAGAGGAGGGCCAGGAAGATGATCAGAGGGCTGGAGCACCTCTCCTATGAGGACAGGCTGAGAGAGTTGGGGCTGTTCAGCCTGGAGAAGAGAAGGCTCTAGGGAGACCTTATAGCCGTCTTCCAGTACCTAAAGGGGGCCTACAAAAAAATAAGGGATGGACTTTTGACAAGGGCATGTAGTGGCAGGACAAGGGGTAACGGCTTTAAACTGAAAGAGGATTTAGTTTAGACATAAGGAAGAAATTCTTTACTGTGAGGGTGGTGAGGCGCTGGAACAGATTGCCCAGGGTTGTTGAGGATGCCCCATCCCTGGCATTGTTCAGGGCTAGGTTGGGTGGGGCTTTGAGTGACCTGGTCAAGTAGAAGGTGTTGGGATTGGAACTAGATGATCTTTAAGTTTCCTTCCAACTCAAACCATTCTATGATTCTATGTTCTCTTTTCGTACTAAAAGTATTGTATTTTTAATATGTTGGAGTTTGGTGTGGTTTTTTTTTTTGTTGTGGCCCACATTTATCTTGGGGAGAATGTCTTGTAATAGGTGGTTTTCACCCAAATCCAGAATAATTCATGTAGTTTAGGACTGCTGTAAGACACCACACTAAGTAATCCATATGATGGTCTACAACCTTATACTCTTGGTTTTGATGTTTTATTTCCTTCCCCTTATTCCCTCCTGATTACACAAGCAAATGTGACAGATAATTTCCGTTTCAAGAGGCAATACTGTTGAGGAGGAAGCATCGTTGCACAGCTACCCAGACTATGTGCATGCATTGACCACCAGCAGCAGGAATCTTGCAGTGCAGTGGGGTACCGCTCTTTACTAGAGTGAGTCTTCCTCAGTATCATCTGTCTGCAAGCGGAAGTCTGTTTGTTAGGAAATTTAGATGGTCTTGCCTGTATATTAACGTGAAGAAAAGTATTTCTTACTGGGTGGTCACAAACATAAGGGGACATATCCAAAGACTGGAAGAGTTCATAGCCAGTGTAAATATAACTGTGTGTACAACCTGATTGAAAGGTAATGGTTTAATTGAATTTTCTGCTGAACTGTGCAGAGGAGTAAGCTTTTGGAAAGGAAAAAAATTGCTTTGGGTGTGGAAACATTCAAGGCCAGGTTGGATAAGGCTCTGAGCAACCTGATCTAGTCGAAGATGTCCCTGCTCCTTGCAGGGCGGTTGGACTAGATGACCTTTGAAGGTCCCTTCCAACCCTAACTGTTCTCTGATTCTGCCTGTGCACTTCTTGCTTAAACAGCCTGTAACTGAACTGGTGTACTGGAAATATTTTCTTTCCACTGTATCTATATTATGTTTCTAAGTTTTCACAAGTTACTTGAGGAGCCCTATGTTCTGTCTGGTATGTAAATTGGTTTCCGTACTTTTGACCCTCTTGAGGAAACCTCAGTTTTTTCTCAAGTATCTGTCCTTGTAATACTTGAGGTACTGGGTGGGTGTGCTTGTAGAAGTGTTCTCTTCTAAGTACCTGCTCATGTCGCATGGGAACTGATAGCAGAGGGTCGTTTCCCCCAGGTCACACAGTCTGTTAAAGCTATGGCCGTTTGAAGTTGTTACTGTTATGCGACAGAGAAAGGATGTTCATTTTCTGGAGTCTTTGGTGACTTTTAATTGTCTTGTGATTATAGAGAAGCAGACTCTCTTCTCTTCTTTCTCTGTTTTCTGAAATTTTTAGTCTCATTGACTCTTGCAGGGTTGTCTGCAGCTTAAGAGGGTTGGTGTTCATTGCTGAGATGGTCCTTTGTAATCCTGCATTTCTAAATGAGAATAAGAAAGCCAGAGCTTGAAACTTACAATTATATATACTCTGTGTGGAGTGTTATTTGGTACTGTGCGCTTACTTTCCTTAGTTATGTAGGTATAACTAAGTGGAGCTAAATTGTATTTAAATTGATAATATTTTATTCTGTTCTGGCATGGTTTACAACTAAATTATTCTGACGGGGTTTAATGGAGATTGAGGTGTGGGTTTTTTTCCATAGAGGAAAATAGTATTAGTGGGTATTTTACTTGGGTCTTACGACTTTGCAGCCAAGAACTCAGCACTTTCAGTAGCATCATCAACAAAACTGGCAGTTTATTATTTCCTAAGAAAAAACAGTACATGCATCTTGGATGGTAACAGATCTTAGCTTTCTTTTTATAGCTTTCCTCTTGCTGACTCTGATTGGAACACTTGGCTCCTGTTACCTTTAATAAAGGTGATGCAGATGTAATCTTGGAGATGGATATTTCACCTTGTCTCCTTCTGCTTTCTTTATCTTTTGGGGGGTTTTTTTTGGTTTTTTTTTTTTTTTTGTTTGCTTGTTTTCCGCAACCATTGAAAACATTTTGGTATAAGAGTTAGGACTTTTTTTGCTGTATTATCTGTCTGGCAGTATTTTCTTCTCTTCATGAGCAGGGCCATCTGCACAGAATTGCTGTTGATTCTCTGAGAAAGGAAAGCACATCAGGGAACGGCTTAGTTCCTTATGTCTCATCTTTTCTCGTTGCTTTTTATTTGAAAGGGCCTTCTGATACTATTTAGTTCACATTTCTACTTAAAAGAAGGATCACTTTTCCTGCTTTTGTTGCCAGTTATAACCCTAAATAGAGAACAAACTATTCCAGATGCTATCTTATAAAGCTGGTCCACTTCGGCTGCTCATTTTGTTCCTTTAAAAAGAAACCTTTACATTACTGTCTCTCCTAAGGGTATGTTAGTTCCTGGTCAGCGCTGCCCTACCTGCCTGTTAGACTGCCCAGGTATTTTCTCAGGGTGGCTAAACCAGCCTAATGAGAGGACCAGTGAATGGGATGATCTTGTTCCTCACCCACTGAGCTGCATTCTCCTGTGCTGGCACCATCCCAAGCACAGCCTGGAAGTGGGAGGGGATTACAGATTGAGCTCCCTGAACTGGGTCACCATGGGCACGTCAGGCAATTATCAGTGCCAGCCACCAGCACAGCGTAGGAATGCATGGCCAGAGAAAAGAGGAAGCCTCTGGTTGTGACGAATGGTGGTTCTGTCTCCTAACCTGCACTGTAAAGCTCGCACCCCACGTGCTCTGCATCAGTGCTGTGCAGGTGTGGCTGGTTAAGACTGTGTGGAAGAGCTGCTCTGAACTCCGTAGCAAAACCTGACTGTGAGTTAAGCCTGGGCAACAAGATCAGTGACTGCACAGTCTGAGTGTGTTTTCCCACGGCAGCAGCCATAGGGTGCCAGACAAGCCCTCCTTTGCACGGAGGTCAGAGAGGGCAACTTAGAATATATTTTTTTTTAATGTTCTGAATTCTAAAGTGTCCAAGCTTGCCTGTGAGAATGAGTACTTGTGAATAAAGTCTGAAGAGCTGCAGAAGTGGACAATTATTTGTCTGTAAACAGCAGCTCATAAAACCATAATGTATATGGGCAGTAACTAAAGCATTTGATACGAGATTTGTGCGTATGACACAACCTGTGCTTTGTTTGTAATGCTGTGTTGTCTTAAAAAGCTGTCTTCAGTCAAGGAAAAGCAGTGTTTTAATCACTGGCTTAAATGTTTTGGCTTAAATTATGTGTTTATAGATTGTATTGCTTGGTGAGTTTCATACGGATTTAGCTAACATCAAATTAATAATTAAAGGAGAAAACCCAGAACTTTTCCCATGCAAAAAAGTGACTCTGCCAGCTTCTATGAAGTATAAGCTTGAGATTTTATGTTTCTCTTTGTGCTCTGGTGCTGAAAGGTTAGTAAAATACCTGTGGATTTTACAGTGATTCTTCGTATCTGATGGGAGGTAAAGAAATGTGGTGAAATCCATTCCACACCTTTAACTCTATTGTTTCTTGGGAAAGCTGAATCACAGTTTGGGGCTTTGCAGTCTGTCCTCACTTCTGCTTTTGGTGATTAGATTTTACCATTTTTCTAGCAAGTGTTTGTCGAATTTCATACCCTATCACCATATTAAATGGTTTCTCAAACACAGAGAAAACAACATTTTCTTACATTGGCACCATTTAATGTATCTAATAGGTGCAATTGTCCTGCAAGTGTCATGCATCTGTATATTTTTATTTGTGGCCATTCAACGTAGATATCTTCCAGAGTCCAAATCTACAAAGAAATGCTGCCTAGAGGCACATTGTTACTGCTCATTAAGATCATAGGTCATACGCTGTAAAACAGGGACGTTCTGAGAAGGTGAAATAAAGGGAAGCTGCTCATTGTGATGAAAGAGTGGCTGTCATAACAGAGATCTGATAAGCCTTGTAACTAGACTTTTCCTCCCCAAGCTGAAGGACAAACTCACACTTCAGGTGTGCTTCAGAATGCATTGCTATAGAAGAGGAGTAGGAAACTCAAAACATTTTACTTATGAAATAGCAGCAACAACAATCTTTAGCATCACCAAAATCAAACGTTTGTTCTGCTTATATGTTTTAATATTCAGCCCAGACTCCTGGTTTAAGAATTTATGAGCAAGTGATGACTGAGCACTTAGGCGCAGTTCTGAGCTGAATGTACATCACATACATCTTTTGACATTGAGCAAGACTAGCTTATGATTTAATTGTTGAGCTGATTTACAAATTACATGAAAAGTCCAAATGAAGGGGAAAATGAAGTACCAAAGAACAATAGAAGCATTAACACTCAAACTCTGGCGTTAAGTAGTGTTACAGTATATTATGTTATTATTTATATGGGTATGTGCCTAGGCATTGATCCTTTAAGTACCTGTATGTGCAAGCTCCTTTTTAATACCGTAAATGGGAGTAAGCGTAGCACTTTGCTTGAAAGTCTGTGTATTTCTCTGCATTATCTCACCTTCTTTCTGGCTTTTTTTTTCCTTTCCATCATAGATGTGGTTATTACTTGAACTGTTTACAAGTGTGAGTACTCTGCTTTTCATACATAAGATGATTTCTGAAAAGGCTTTAGCAGATGTACATGTATTCAGACCAAATAGCTTTCAGAAAGCTCCAGCCCAAGCATCATTAATAGGAAATGGCTGACATCCAGCTGCCTTGGAAGTTTTACAGCCATACATATTCTCCCAGCTTGTATGTTAAATACCACTACATCTCAGCGTGGACTTCACATCGGTATTTTAAACCACCATGTCTATGAGCAGACTTCTGTCTGAAGCACTTTCTCGAGTCCTTGCTTGGGCAAATAAAATAATACATTATTCTTCACATTCTGTAGTTTGATAATCACTTAAATGTAGGTGCTTGTGTTAGAGAATTTGAGGCATGACACCTTCTCACGTTTTCACTTCTTATGTTTTTACCATCTCCATGTTTTACAAGAATGATCCATGTGTGTTTAGACTGCGTGCACTTTCATACCAGTTGTGTACACCTTCTTGTATTTGTCATGTGAGATAACTGACACCACATTTAGTGAATTTTTTTTTCCACTTCATATTGAGAAAGGAAGAGCTCCAAAGCCTAGAACAGGTCAGTACTTTTCCCTTTTTGTTACAATGTTATCAATGCTTGTGTCAAGGATCAGTGGCTTAGAAGCCTTCATTGAGAGAGAACCTCAGAATACTGAGATTCGGTCAGTCTGACACTACGCATATGTTTTGTGAACTGTAGAATACAAATGAGAGAGGCAGTGAGCATGTGAAAGTGGGGTTTAGCACTGCTATCATTGGTATACTAGGAAGCTAGGAGCTCTTGAGCTCTGTGGTATGGCTCAGTCACGTATTAAAAATAAAAATTAAAGGGATTGAACATACCATGGAGAAGACTGTTCAAAAAATAACTCTAAAGTTTACAAACTGTGTGTATAATACCTGTGCACTTAGGTGATCTCACATTGAACTATATTAGATGAAATTTAAAAGTGAAAAGTAATTGTATGGTAAAATGAATTTGCAGGAAGGAACAATGAAAAATTGTTTATCTCTTGAGCAATGAGAAGTCTTAAAATTCTTAGAAACAGCAAGCCACAACATTTATGTATTATGCTTTTGCTTACAAAGGAATAGTCAACAACTTGATTTCCCCGCCCCCCCCCATAATGTTGTAATTGGTATTCCTGCCTAGGCAATATCTGCACTGAAACTGCAAGTTTCAGTGATATTGATAACTTGCATTTCTTGTCTCATCTACTGGCTCAGTGACAAGCACACGTCTGATGTTACTCAGACTGTACAAGTGAATGCTGGATAGATAATACGAAACTGAAGACAGAGCTGAATTGTTTATATACATACAGAATGCAGTGAAGGTTTTGTCTGTGCCTGTCTGGTGTTTGCTTCTCACCCACCTATTCTAACCATTTGAAGCACTATAAAAAGCAGGAAAGATAATTTAGTCTTTGTTTGGCTACTTTCAGACTTAAATAATTCAGTGAACTTCTTATACCAATCTGTAAAGTTGTTAGTATGTCTTTGGTTTGTATCTGCAGTAATTTCCAGGAGGACAGAATCATCAAACCTTCAGTAATGCTTCCAGCTTTTTCAGTGTGCCTTCTCTTCTGAACATCTGCTGCCAACGTAGACCCAGAGTTCTTTATTCATTCACATTTGCATTCCAAAACCCAAATGTGAATAGGAAAAAAAAATCTGACATCAGAATTCCTGCTTGTACAATAGAATCTGGTTGGTTTTTTTTAAAAAAAAAAAAAAAAAACAGAATTACAGAACTATATAAAAGCATGTAATATATCTTTGTTCAGATTAACAGCAACAAAAATCTACTTATTTACCTGACTGTTAAGCAACACCAATCCATTGACAAAAGTGTAATTTAGAATCAACAAGACTCTACTGGTAAGCACATTGGTGTAAAGGAGTTCCTTTTTGTTTCTGTGTACAGCTTGTAACTTGGAACAACACTTTTTCTGTTTGTACACAGATGCCAGTTTTTCAGTGCCAAGAATGTTCCTTTCATATGCTATAAAGTTCTAGTAACAGTGCAACTCCTCTTTCTGGCAAGGGCTTTGTACATGCTAGAGAGTTAAAATAAATCTTCCTACTCCTTTTCTGCCTCATCTCCCCTCCATGCTTTCATTCCTTGACCTTCAGCTGCACTAAACTAATTTTCAAGAGCAGTTTGACCTAATTGCTTAGCAGAGTATGATCATGGAGAAATCCCCTATATTGTCTGCTAACCCTGTGGTCATAACTTCCTTAAAGTCATGTGCTGCTTTGAAAGAAGACAATCACATTGATGGGAGGGAGGGCTGTGTGCTGATGCTGTCTGTGAAGGATTTAGCAGCTGCAAGATCTCTCATTTCTTTTTCTTTCATTGCCTGAAATACCATTGTCAGCGCCACCTTTTCTTCTTGAAAACCGCTATCCTTCATGCTGCATGGTACTTAAGAAAGAAACTCTTGAACCTGTGCCTGATTGATTTGTGAATGTATGCTATCTTTTTCCATCCAAATGAAAAATACTTGGGCGTATGCTCCTGCATGTTGTTCCTTAGAAGGCTTACATGCAGGTGTAGTGTGAATTTGAAATGCTCTGATGATTTGGAAACATAAATAATAGGAGACTGGAAGATGCAGGAAGTCCAATGATAGCTGTTAGCCTCCTTGTTCTGAAAACCTTGGAAGTACAGCATAAGCAAACGTGGTGGGAAGAGAGGGAGTGAGACTGGCTCTTGTCTACGTACTCAGACCCAAGGAGCCTGTAGTGCCTTCCTTACTTGCTCCTCACTGCAAATCTTCAGCCTTATTTTCAATATTGGTGGATCTGTGTAGCTCATTAGGGCCACCTCTCAAAGACCTGAAGCTGTAGGCAGCTGCAGAGCAAATCCTCCATCTGTTGAAACCTGCATTTCCTGCCATCATTTGTTACAGCAATGAAGGCAGGGCTATGCTGTGAAAACTCTCTTAACACACTTCTGGTTTAAGCTGCACATAATGTAAACATAAATGAGAGTCAAGTGAAGAAGCGTTTTCTCTGCCTCCTTTGTGAGGCAGATGGAATTATTTCTGAGTTTGTTGTGTATGTCTATCTGTACTAAAACAAGTACCAAATTGAGTGGGGGTGCGGGAGTTTTTCTGTCCTACAGAGTAGCCCAGTGACAGGAAAACCTGCTTGCTAATAAGAAAGACCTTCAGCGTCAAGTGTGATGTTTTTAAGGATTATTGAAGTTAATGGTCTGCTGCGTATTGCGCAAGGAAAAACATTAGTGTTTCCTAGCTACTATTGGATTCGTTAGCTAAAGAAATTAATTGTGAGCTATTCATTTTTACCTTTTGCTCAAGGACTGATTGTGCCTCTGTAGCCGACTTCTGTATCATTGTGCAACTCGTGCTGAATTCAAAGCCTGTCTGTTCTAGCACTTAGTATCCTTCGTGTTGTCATCATGCCCCTATTTTCTGAGGGGAGAAAGAAAGCTGAAACGAGAGCACTCTTCTCCCTATCACTTTCCATTGAAAATTAGAATGCAAACTACATAGGGTTTTGGTTTTTTGTTTGTGTATTCCAGTATTAGTTATCTCATTTTTCTGTCTTTTTTTTGTAACTTCTTTAAAATAAAAGTTATGAAAAAAACGATGACTGCCCTTTCAAATGTCACGTGTGTACTGTATGCCATGTGTTTTTAAGGATGTCTTTTTCAAGTGAATGTTCTGTTGATCTGTAATCTATACTGTAAAGGTCTATGACCCAATGTCCTTGACCATACAACCTTAAGTCATCCTGTAGTAGGTCTTTTGGAGGTAATGAGAGGTAAAGGGAAGTGAGAATATATTTGTGAGGGAGCTTACTCGCTTTTTCTTAAAAACAAGGGTGGAGGGGAAGAGGAAAAAGACTTTATGTGCCTATTTATGGAGACATACAGGATGTGTGGTATTTGGTTTCTGTGCTTGTTTTTCCTCCCATTTTTACACCACACATAGATTGTATTGTAATTGACATGTTTTGAGAGGTCTTGTGTTTAGTCATCTGCAGTTTAATAATAAAGTTCTGTTCCCTCACCTAATTCTCTTGCTGACTTTGGGGGATTATGAACTTTTAAAAGCATTTTAAGCTGTCTTGTTTGAATGCAGCTTTCTTATATCTATTAAGTAATGTTATCGTTAATAGTGTTTGTGTACTGGTGTTTTTTCATACATTCTCAAGAATGACAACCTCTGCTGATGCAGAGAAAAAGAAGTATCTTTACAGAAACAGTTTATTGGCTACAGTTAGAGCTGAAACACTGGAAAAAGCAAGGTAACATAATGTGATGCTTCTTGAACTGAGAGTTGAATCCATCCTTTAGAGAAAGGGATGAGATTTACGGATATGGTTAATATCACCATTGGTGGTTATGAAATGTGCATGCTTTTGTTTGGGTGGCAGGTACCTGCATGGAGGTAGCAGATAACAGACATTCATCAGATGCACCATGTAGCCTTATGCTGGCCTGCGAGCCAGGTTTACTCTGGTTTTACAGTAGGTATATGTAACGGCTGGGTCCTTGTGCGATGTGGAACAGAGTGCTTACTCTAACAAAAGTGAATCAGAGCCGCAAGTGTCACCTGCTGCCTGAAGCACTGCTGCTCACCTTATGTTTTCAGTAGCTTTGCCATGTTTCAAGGTTGCACAGAGAAAGGCTGGTTAATCTTTGTAAAGCTCAGACCAGGTTAAGTACATTTGATGGCTTGTTTGTATGTATAGCTTTTTTTTAGATCAACTGTTTTCTACCCTTTCTTCTCCATTCTCTTTCTTCCTTATTGTGGCAAGGTTCAGTTGTTTCTATCTGCCATCAGAAACAACTCATCACTGCATTCTGGTCTGTCTTGTGTGTTGTCTTTGTTTACATTTGCTTTTTGTCCTTAGCACTTTGCCAGCTATTCAGTCTCAACATGACATTCACTTCCTGCTGCCTTTTTCCTTTACTTTATCTCCAAGTGTTGAAATGCACCATGCTGTCCTTAATCATGTAATAAACACCCAGAAGCTGGGATTTTTAAGGATGTTCATAGTCATGAAAGGATGGCAAAGTCTTCAGTTTTAGCCTGAAAGCATCCCATCCATTTGTGATGTGCTCTTAGCTTGTCTTTGTCCAGCATCCTGACTATATCATCTGCCTCAGAAAGTCATCATATGTCTTAACAAGCTTACCTTCCTACATGGTGAATTATCATCAGTTGATTTTTGAGGGTTTTTTTTAATGAAGTCGTAGCTGTTTTAACTGAAGGTTACTGGAATACTGTTACTTCATCTTAAAAAGCAGTCATAAAACAACAGTGAAGCTGAGATCATTAGTATCAGAAGACATCTTACAATGAATTATTGCATTAGTGTTAAATATTAATGATTAGCAGTGTTGATTATCTTGCTTATACTTATGTAACTGTGATGGAAAGTTTAATTTCTCTGTAGTCATTCAGAATGTATATTCTGAAGGTCATAAGGTAACTTTTTACACAGGCAAGGAAGATGTTGAGAAAAGAATTGGTGTAAATGTCTTAAGATTTTTTTACCTTCAAGTGCTTTTAAGAGGCCTCTAAAGGTCAATTTACTGTCTCTACCTTGCCATTTGCAGTAGCTGCATTGCTTTTAAACTCTTTTAGGTGTTTAGGATGTGCAGTGTTCTGTGTTTTAGGTGTTTCAGAGATGGGGCTGTAACATCACCTTTTTATCTGCTTGTAATGAAGCAAGAGTTGAATTAATCACTTTTTTCCTTTGAACACACCAAAGTTAGTCCTGCATACAGCTTCACTATTGTCCATAAAAACATTACTGTTGGAATTTCCAAGCGTTGAAGCCACACACCAATACTTTCTGGGAAGAGAAGACTACATAGTAAAGGAGTATATTTATTATATTATGCATTTCTACTGGTTTTAGGTAACAGGGACAGCTATGGGTTTTGACTATTCTGCTTACTTAAAGTGGCCCCCACAACCATTGCATTGTGACATTTTTGTTTGTTTTCTGTGGAATTTGGGTGTAGTTTGCCAGCAGTGAAAGCTGCTGAAAGTGTTTGACATTAACTTTGCACTTTTTAACATAGGTGATTTGGTGCTGCGAAGTGAGTATAACGAAATGTAATCTTTTCAACTCTGACCTCTCAACTTCTTCATTCAGGGAGGACATAATCTACAGGGAAAACTTTCTGGCCTGTTTTGGTCTTTTTGTCTGTATTTATTCAAAATAGTGAGCTTATATGTCGTTTTAGGTAATCCACCTCTGTAACTGCCCTATATAAAAATAAAATTTGATGTTTCCAGAACAGTATGCCAAATGTAGTGAACATCTTGTAATTTATTTCAGTTTTGTTTCTTAACCTGACAGTAATTAATTTTCTGCCATATGCTGAAGAATTTACACTGTGCTAGCAATCCAGCCCAACAAGTGTATGTAAAGTAGATGATGTTAATGTGAAAATTAGTTAAACTGAAATATGAAAAAATACTGGTTTGGGAAGACTATGAGTGGAGAAAATGATGAATTGACAATAAACTACATAGACAAGTCTCCTGTTGTTCTTCTTAAATTTATGCACTCTGCTGTTTTTTAAGGTGTTTGTTTAGTGTGTGGCCTACGTAGGCTCTAAGTTTGGAGTAGAGCTCTAAAATTCAAAAAAGCTACTACTTTCATTTTTAGAGTTCCAGTGTTTGGCCTTTTTTTGAGCTGCCCTGGTGTTGACTGAAGGTTATTTCTTGTGCTAGTCATGTGGCAGATGGGGAAAAGCTTTTCACCATTATAGCTTGAAAAATTATGTGAGGCCAAAAAAGTGTGACTGTTTTTTGGTTGCAATCTGGTTTCCACGTGGTTGTGGGTTTTCTGTAATGTCTTCAGGAGAGGGCACTGTCCCTTGTCCTCACTGTAATTCCAATACCCCCTGTACCTGGGGTCATGAGAAAGTTGTGTTTGTGCTTAGGTAGGGCTAGCAGTAGTGTCTACAGCCCACTCAGCAGAGATCACGTTATCTTTCATGTGAGTGCCGCTTCAACCCATTTGTTACCTAGTTTCATCTTATCGTCATGTTCCCATCTCTGATAAATTGTCTGCTTTCAGTGCTGTGCTGAAGTGGTTGCGTGCAGGGTTGCTTACAGCTGCATGGTAACTTTTCTTCTTCCCGTGCAACCACTACTGCGTTACATCTTCCAAAAGGATGTGGATTTTTGAGGAACCTTTGTTGGGAAGAGTTTGTACTCAGTGTGAGGACAGTTTATATCTGCATCCCTGACACAGGTTGTGTCAGGCTGCTTGCTGCAATGCCTGTACCTACCCTCTTCACTACCTAGGGGAAGCCTGAACCCACACATCTGTCATTATTTCAGCTTGTTTACTCAAATGTTCTTTGAGACAAAGCGTGAGATAAACTTTCTCTGATGCTGAAGGGTTTTTTTTATTTCCATGCTTTCAGAAAGCTTTTGAAAAGAGCGATAAATAACTTAAGTTGTACCTAGCGAGTGCATTGAGAGTGACAGTGAATTCAAGCCTGAGAGGTGTTACAAAAGAGCTAAGGCTCACTGGTGTGTCTGTTGCTTTGTCAAGATAATGAAAGATAATTCAGAGGCTTTTCTGACTCTTCGGGTATGATTGTACAGTTTCAGATGGGAAGATGTTTGGGGATTCCCTATTCCATTTGATGGATTTCCATGTCAAGCCTACAAGTTGGATTTTGACTGCCAGCCCTGCAGCAGTTACTGTGCGCTATGGCAGCGGAGCTCTGCTCTCTTTCTCTGTCGCCACCAACACACTGTCACTTCAGCAATGTTTCTGCCAACTTAACAGTCTTACCGTTACACTTGGAGTAACACCTGTGCAAACTCATTAATTGCTGGAGAAATTTCACTGGTGTCACTATAGGAAATAGGAAGGGAGCTGTTTCTGTTTGTTGACCTAGTGTTCTTCCACTTCTGGCAATCTTTTTTTGCTGTCCTGTTTTTGTTTTTCTTTTCTAAAACTAATTTTCCTTCTGGCACATTTTTGGTGCTCGGTTGACGTGTGACTCTCACTCTGCAGATGCAAACTCTGGTGCCATGATGCCTTCTGGACAGGCTATCAAGACCATGAGTGGCTTTCTTTTTTTTTCCTTTTTTTCTTCTTTTTTTTTTTTTTTTTTTTTTTTTTTGT